>JAYEPQ010000005.1:33568609-33868609 GCA_036321105.1 Dracaena cambodiana
GAGAGAGAGGGTAAACTGAAAATTCACCGGCGGTGAAGGGAGTTCCTTCACTGCCGCTTAGGTGGCCCAATATAATTATTAAACGTGGCGCCACTCAAAAGGTGGTTAAGGAAGTTATTTTATTTATTATCTTAAGTGGTGTCACGTGTGATAATTGTATTGGACCACCTAAGTAGCAGTGAAGGAACTCCCTTCACCGCCATTGAATTTTTCGTTTTCTCATATATATATATATATATATATATATATATATATATATATATATATATATATATATATATATATATATATATATATATATATATATATATATATATATATATATATAAGGATTACTATAGGTGAGCTGCTAGCTCAGGAACACTTATATGAATCAACGGTAAAAATATAGTGATCCAATGGTTTTTCTTCAATTTTTTTAGGATCATGATCTTTGTATCCTTTACTTCTTTAAGATCATATTTCATAGGTTTTAAAATTTATTTGCCCCCTTAATCAAGTAGATATAGAAATATTATATTTATTGAAAACCGTTAATTTTGTGCCTACTTGATTGAAACCAAATCAAAACTAAAACCCAAGAAATTGGATATGAGTGAATTCTTAGGGGTCGAGATCATAATCCAAACGAAATTTTTTAAAAAAATTATTAGAGACAATAGAAATGAAGCAGAGTTCAGGCAACCTATGTGAGATGACAACTCTTTTCCACTATTCTCACACAGAGAGAGATCATAATCCAAATGAATTTTTTTAAAAAAATTATTAGAGACAGTATAAATAAAGCAGAGTCAGGTAACCTTGTGAGATGGCAGCTCATTTCCACTATTCTCACACACACACAGAGAGAGAGAGAGAGAGAATTAATTTTTTTTTCCATGCCTGCATTATAAAACCAAAGCTTCTATAATGACAATTATGTTTCCATATATGTATGTGTGTGTGTGTGTTGTGTGCATGAGAGAGGATAATATCAAGAAAAACTATTAGTCCAAATGAGATTCTTATAGAGATGTAGAGATAGTTAGAAGAGTTAGGTGTGAGCTGGCTGACAGATCTTTTTAACAAGATTTGACAAATTAAGAAAATACCAACTAAATAGAGGAAGAGTATCCTAATATTTTTGAATAAGAATAAGGGTGATATTTAGAGTTATTCTAAATATCATAGAATAAAACTCATGTGTCACAATATGAAGTTTTGGAAAAGAATAATTGAATATAAATTGAGACAAATTATAAAAATATCAGATAATCAGTTTGAATTCATATTGGGGCGATTGATAACATAAGCTATTCATTTACTTCGTTAATTTATAGTGAGATTTCTTGAGAGAAATAGATATTTGTATATGTTATTTATTGACTTAGAGAAAGCCTATGATAAGATACTACGAGAGGTGTTTTGGTGAATATTGATGAAAAAAGAGTCCCCATCAAATATATTGATATAATTAAGGATATGCGTGATGAAGTAGTGACTATTGTTAGATCATGTGGTGGTCTAGCAAGTAATTTTTGTATAACAATTGGATTGTATTAAGGATTTATATTGAGCCTATTCTTATTTGTTATAGTGATGGATAAGTTTATTAGAGCTACTCAGGATGAAATATCTTGGTGTATATTTTTTGCTGATGATATTATTTTAGTTGATGAGACAAGAGTATGGTAAATATTAAGTTAGAGTTATGAATGCACATATTAGAATCTAGAGGTTTTAAATTGAATAGGTCTAAAATAGAGTATATAGAGTGTAGAATTAGTAATTGACAGACCCTAGACTATAGTGCTGTAACACTGGACGGGAAAGAGATACAAATAAGCAGTCAATTTAGGTATTTAGATTTTATTATTCAGAATAATGTAGAGATTGATAGTGAATCAACTATAGGATATAAACTGGCTAGTTGAAATGGAAGAGTGAAACGGGAGTTTTATACGACCTAACATTCCATTAAGGCTGAAGGAAAATTTTTATAGAACTGTTTTTAGGCCAGTTTTATTATATGATACGAAATGCTAGGCTATAAAGAAACATCATTTATAGAAGATACGTGTAACAGATGTGTGCATGTTTCACTGGATATGCAACAATACAAGGAGAGATAAAATGATAAATGATGATATTTGTGCTAAGTTAGGTGTAACCCCCCATCGATGAGAACATGCGAGAAAATCACTCACGATAGTTTGGTCATGTGTAATGTAGACCTATAAATACACCAGTTCAAACAAGGAGAGTTTATCAACGTAGAACAAGTTAAAAGAGTAAAGGAAGACCAAAGAAAATATGAATGGAGGTGATTTGAAAACATATGGATTCTAGATATATAAATGAGAAGATATTACTTGATAGGAATGAATGGAGAAGGATTATCAACATGATCGATCTGGCGTGATTATCTTTTGATTCATATAGCCTACCCAAGTACTTGGGATAAAATTCTTAGTTGTTGTTATTGTATACACACACATACACACACAATCAAATACTTTTCCTTCTTCATTATTCTTATGTCTTATGAGTATAAAATCACTTTTTACCCCTATCAAATTCACCGAATATTCTTTTTCATTATGGTATATAAAATCTATTTATGTGATCCTTTTTTTCATATAAATGGAAGTAAAACTTAAAACATGCTAAAATTATTCATTATTTACTGAATAGTTTGCAACTAATTATAAATGTTGCGATTGATGGTTCGTGCTTAGTACTTGTCTATATTTTTAGTATCTTTATAAGGGGCTGTTATGTTACTTATAAGGGGCTGTTATGTTACTTTCACATGGATAAGACCTGCATTGTATTTAATCTAGTTGAGTATATTATTATTTAATCTAGTTGAGTATATTATTATTATCCATGACTAGAAAAATATGCATTAAGTTCTGTTTATACATTTACTTTCTTATCCCAAGAAATTTATCATATGTGTAATGCCTCAATTTATAGTCCTGAAAGCTTTAGCGATATTTTCCATGTCTTGATAGGACGTTACTAGTGAGAATTCTAAAAGTGATACATGATATTTTTTATAATAAAAAATCATGCAATCAAAGTACATAACGGAACTGATCTTGCTATAAACTAAAATAGTACGTAACACTATTCAACTTATAATACTGAAAAAAAAAATACAAACATAGATATTTATAATAGTGAGTTACTTGTAAGGGCTTGCATATGATTAACCATTCAGACAAAAAAGAGCAACTTAAACCGAGTATAAAGACTGAGCAATAATAGTAATAACAACAAGGGATGAAGTTTACTCTCATTACTCTATTTAACTTAGTCCTAAAAGTATGTATTGTAAATTAGCAGATTAACCTTATCTCCAGCTATGTTGTCTTTAATACTTGGGTATGTGGAGGTAACAAAGAGTCAGACTTTAGAAGAAATATTTAAGCATGTGAATTGTATAATAGTATAAAAATAAATATGATTATATCAATCAAAATTTAAATATAAATCTAAAGTAGAGATGGTGCAAATATACAAATGATTTCAAATATTTGGTCTATAAATAGATTATTACAAAGCTACCCGGAATAATATACGACCTAACATTCCATTAAAACTGAAGGAAAATTTTTATAGGACTGTTTTTAGGCCAGTTTTATTATATGATACGAAATGATAGGCTATAAAGAAACATCATTTATAGAAGATACGTGTAAAAGATGTGTGCATGTTTCATTGGATATGCAACAATAATAGGAGAGATAAAATGATAAATGATGATATTTGTGCTAAGTTAGGTGTAACCCCCCATCGATGAGAACATGCGAGAAAATCACTCACGATAGTTTGGTCATGTGTAATGTAGACCTATAAATACACCAGTTCAAATAAGGAGAGTTTATCAACGTAGAACAAGTTAAAAGAGTGAAGGAAGACCAAAAAAAATATGAATGGAGGTGATTTGAAAACATATGGATTCTAGATATATAAATGAGAAGATATTACTTGATAGGAATGAATGGAGAAGGATTATCAACATGATCGATCTGGCGTGATTATCTTTTGATTCATATAGCCTACCCAAGTACTTGGGATAAAATTCTTAGTTGTTGTTATTGTATACACACACATACACACACAATCAAATACTTTTCCTTCTTCATTATTCTTATGTCTTATGAGTATAAAATCACTTTTTACCCCTATCAAATTCACCGAATATTCTTTTTCATTATGGTATATAAAATCTATTTATGTGATCCTTTTTTTCATATAAATGGAAGTAAAACTTAAAACATGCTAAAATTATTCATTATTTACTGAATAGTTTGCAACTAATTATAAATGTTGCGATTGATGGTTCGTGCTTAGTACTTGTCTATATTTTTAGTATCTTTATAAGGGGCTGTTATGTTACTTATAAGGGGCTGTTATGTTACTTTCACATGGATAAGACCTGCATTGTATTTAATCTAGTTGAGTATATTATTATTTAATCTAGTTGAGTATATTATTATTATCCATGACTAGAAAAATATGCATTAAGTTCTTTTATACATTTACTTTCTTATCCCAAGAAATTTATCATATGTGTAATGCCTCAATTTATAGTCCTGAAAGCTTTAGCAATATTTTCCATGTCTTGATAGGACGTTACTAGTGAGAATTCTAAAATTGATACATGATATTTTTTATAATAAAAAATCATGCAATCAAAGTACATAACGGAACTGATCTTGCTATAAACTAAAATAGTACGTAACACTATTCAACTTATAATACTGAAAAACATAGATATTTATAATAGTGAGTTACTTGTAAGGGCTTGCATATGATTAACCATTCAGACAAAAAAGAGCAACTTAAACCGAGTATAAAGACTGAGCAATAATAGTAATAACAACAAGGGATAAAGTTTACTCTCATTACTCTATTTAACTTAGTCCTGAAAGTATGTATTGTAAATTAGCAGATTAACCTTATCTCCAGCTATGTTGTCTTTAATACTTGGGTATGTGGAGGTAACAAAGAGTCAGACTTTAGAAGAAATATTTAAGCATGTGAATTGTACAATAGTATAAAAATAAATATGATTATATCAATCAAAATTTAAATATAAATCTAAAGTAGAGATGGTGCAAATATACAAATGATTTCAAATATTTGGTCTATAAATAGATTATTACAAAGCTACCCGGAATAATATGGTGAGTAAATCAATTATTTACATGTTTAACTTGAAACTGACTGATGGATTGTTCTCACATATTTTATAAGTGTACTGTGCATACCCAACACTATATTTTGCTGACGTTAGTCTCCATTGACCTAGCCCCACTGTTAGGAACTTCAAACATATCCGAAACTATTGTCAAGATGTTGTCTCGATAAAACGATAGTAGCCCTATTCTCCACCTATTTGAATCCGTTTCTGTAGGTTGATTTGGCCTAAAACTTTAATTTGTCCCTTTCAATAACAGTTTGATTTCTGATAAATCCACTTTAAATTCCTTAATTCCAAATGAGATTCAACTTTAGAATCATTATTTTATGTTTTTCTAATTTTTTTGTGATTTTTCTATATTTTGTTTTTTGAGAAAGTCTAAAAATTAGCAGAATACTGATTACCAATCGATAGTGATTATAACTTTGACAATTCTATCTTGTATTCCCACCCATCTAAAAAGTACTCCTAAAATTATTTGGAATTTATTTGGAAATTTTTGGAAACTCTGAAACTTGTAGACTCGGAATCTGAATTAAATAATTTATTTTCTCCTCCACCATTTCGGATTCATACACTTATGTTTTAGTTCATTTAGTTGATCAGATTTGGTGCAAGACAATCTAGGAAATGGAAGAGGCATTAAAAATTGGCTAATTAAGTTAATGATTGTGTCTTTTGATTTAACAAAAATCAAAAGAGAACAAACTCTCATTTTTTCTCATCTTATTTGCTCTCTACATGCCATCTCTCCTCTCCTTTCAAACAAACTTCCCTCCTTTCTCTTTAAGGCTGCAGTTAGAGAAACAAGGGGAAGAAATATAATAGAGTAGCATAGAAGTTAAGGACCAAAGGCAAGTTACCTTCTACAAACCATTTTCCTTTATGTTGCTTACTAGTCACTAGTATTTAATGGATTATCGTGATTCATTTTCGATTTTGATCATGGATATACAATATGGCTATAGTAATGAGTGATGCACTAATTTCATGATAATCGGCATAATTTAACTGTCTGCCACTAGTAAAAGTTAAAAGCCAACAACTAAAACATGACTGATCACTGTAAAATTTGATCAGATAATTTGATTTATGGAGTAAATTGATAATTATTAATTAGAATAAAATTATATATGCTTGTGATTAAAGAATATAATGGAATTTTCTTAATTAAGTACATTGTTACCAAAATTTCAGGATTAGTTTTAGGACTTCCGATTAAATTTTTCTATGCACTTAATCTAGTGATATGAATGGAGATATTTTGGCTTTTATATATTATATAAATTCTAAAGTAGTCTCTGGATCTCCTAAAAATGGAAGACCTTTAGTTGGCGATAAGAACTACTATTAAATAGTACTTCTATCTCAAGAGGTAGTGAAATCTCCCTTGAGAAAGTTTAGTATATAGATTTTTGTAGTATTTTTTTTATTAATTTAACTCTTGCTATAAACTCATAAATATGAGAGCTCATATTTAGAATTTGAATTCTCAGGAATAATTTTGGAATTAAGAATGGAACTTTCCATTAAACTCATCTTGGAGGTTCAAAATTAGTAACCAATATGAAATTTTAAAAATTTGGGTTTGTTTTGAGTTTAATGTGAAGATCTGGTATCCATCTAGAAGCAGACCACTGCTAGTTAGTGGTAAAAACCTCCAACTAATGATGGTTCAGACTATGATAAGATAGGGCTTGTTGGTGTGAATTAGTACTAGTGTTGAATGGCGCTACACAATTCATAATAATATACTTGATGAGTAGTGGAGAGATAGAGTTGTGATGGATCATGAATGTTTTTTTTACAAAACATAATAATGTTATGTACGTATTATTGACCATGACATGGTCCAGCAAGGAATTGTTAATATTGTTATGGTTAATTGATAATGGATATATATACAGAAATAAATGGATTATGCCATGATATTTCTTTAAGTTATGTGTATCATGTATCATTCATTAATACGGGAGTTGGAAGAAACTATATGATAGATAAGAACCAAATCATATAAAGATTAATATAATGTTAGTGCTGATAATTCTTATTCCAGTGGTATCTGATGGCATTGCACTACTAAGTGATATAATTAGTATTCTCAGTGTGGTATTTCAATTATTATATTTATAGTATAGACAGTAAAAGATAATACTAAACAGTATGGCATGGTTTAGCGTCATAACGTTAATGCCTAGTTGGATATGCATGATCACTTATATAATAATGAAATTCTAACACACATCTTATCCAACACAATTTCTAATATTTTACACGGGATTTGACTATGACCTGGATGTTTGCTTTTGTTTATTTTCATGTATAATTCATGATAGCACATTTACACCACCATATAACGCTCACACCAATGAGCCTCGGCTCAAGTGACATCACCCTTTTTCAATTTGCTAGACGTTCTGAGTTCGATTATCAGTGGGGGCTCAATTTGGATAATGTTGGAAAAAATGTGTGTGTATGAGTTTGAATAGCAAAAAAAAAAAAAACCATATAACAATCATAACACTATTTCTCTAGTATTATAATAGTATATTTTATTTTCTTGTGTATTACATGTTGGATTTAATCCACTGAATTTATTAATGCATTGATGAAGGTCAACACGAGATTTAGAGTATTTCAAAATCTGTCCTAAATTACTGTGAAATTTCGTAAACTTTGAGATGGTTTTGTAGGCTACAAAAACTGATTACCACTTTAATGAGGGAGTTACAACCTATCTAATGAGAGAATAAATCCCTATTTAATGAGAGGGGTCACAACCCACCTAATGATGGAACGAATTCCTATTTTATATCTCTGTTAATTCACCATGTTAATGAGGGTGTTAAAACCCAATCAATAGGAAATAAATTCTCATTAAAAAGGGTAGTTACACCTCAAAGACATGCCTCTACAACACCTTTAAATAAGTCTCTACAAGGCTAATGGAACATCCCTTTGGACTTGAGACTTGGGGAAAAGATTCTTGGTTTGAAATTCAAAAGGAAACTTAAAGGAGATCATCTCTTTACCTAGCATAAAGAGCCTAGGAGATCATTCTCTAGACCTTTAAAGAGATTATTCTCCTTATTTTAGGTGAGCTAAGAGTCTAAGAGATTATTCTCTAGCTCTCAACGATTGGTGATTAGATCATTAATAGGAAGAAGGATTGTCTCTTGCCACTGTATCGAATAAACCTAACATTAAATAAAGAGGAAAAAAGAGTTCATACTCTCCCCTCTTCTTGTTTTAATGGAAAAATACTTTCTATCTTCTTTCATTTTATTTCTTTTTTGCTAAATAAGAAATAAGTAATATCAAATAGATGATAAAATTTCCAAGAACAATTACAGTTATGATAATGTCATTATCTGTCTCTCCATAAAAATCTCGCAAAGTAATAAAAAAGATCAAAGGAAACGAGTAAAAATGCGTGTAGTGGGGGCTAAGACATAAAATTAAAATAAAAAGTTTTAAGATACGGAGAATACACCAATAAAGTTGATCTCCTTGGGAGGTAGAGCCCTAACACAAATTTAGGTTTGAAAAAAGTGGTATGTATTTGTTTACATGATCAAGTATTTTGAAAGAGAATTTGTTTTATAGGAGAAAACAATAAAACTAATCCAAATTAAGAAAAATAATAAAAAATAATTAAATTTAATAAAATTGAAATAAAGGAGTTTTGAGGAAATTTCTTTAAGCTGGAATATAGTGGGAAAAGATTGGACAAGAATTTGAATAAAGAACAATAAATTGGCGAATGCTAAAAATAGTTTCTTTCTCCTTTGAAATGGTAAGATTTTACTATAAACTGAGAATTTTCAGTTCTTAATGGGAGGGTCAAGAGACGATTAAGAGATTTTGGAGTGTTTGGAGACCAAAATATCCTAGACGGTTAATGGTTGGCTATCTAGGACCATTGGCTATCTAGGTGGTAGGTCCTGGATGAGATGGAGTTGAATCCAAGCTCTTTGATTTGAAAACACAATTATATGAAAGTGCTTTAAGATAATAAATTCCGAAAACGATTTAGTTTTTACAGAAATTGTGATCGCTGGATTCATTAAATGTGAATGCTCTCTTAGAATGAGTATGAGAAGATTTGATCTCATCAAATATCAAACTAACTAGAAATAATCATATTACATATTTAAAAAATTAGAGATGGTCCTTACCTGATCAAGATAAATTCTCAAAACTGGAATAGACCAGCTTAATGAAAAAAATGTAACAATGGCCTCAAAATTGGGTTTCAGAGACTCGAGACTTGGATTGCCAATAGTTGGTCATCCAGACCTCCTGGATGACCAATCGTTGGTTGTCCATGGGCTTGGGCCATTTAGGACTATTGGCTATCTAGGTGGGAGGACCCCTTGGATAAGGTGGAGCTGAATCTAAGCTCTTTGATTTGAATACACAATCATATGAAAGGGCTTTAAGATAATAAATTCTAAAAACGACTTAATTTTTACAGAAATTGGGATCGCTGGATTCATTAAATGTGAATGCTCTCTTAGGATGAGCATGAGAAGATTTGATCTCATCAAATATCAAACTAACTAGAAATAATCATATTACATATTTCAAAAATTAAAGATGGTCCTTACCTGATCAAGATAAATTCTCAAAACTGGAATAGACCAGCTTAATGAAAAGAATGTAACAATGGCCTCAAAATTGGGTTTCAAAGACTTGAAACTCTGATTGCCAATAGTTGGTCATCCAGACCTCCTAGATGGCCAATCGTTGGTTGTCCATGGACTTGGGCCATTTAGGACTATTGGCTATCTAGGTGGGAGGACTCTCTCGATAAGATGGAGTTGAATCTAAGCTCTTTGATTTGAATACACAATCATATGAAAGGGCTTTAAGATAATAAATTCTAAAAACGACTTAATTTTTACAGAAATTGGGATCGCTGGATTCATTAAATGTGAATGCTGTCTTAGGATGAGCATGAGAAGATTTGATCTCATCAAATAAAAAACTAAATAGAAATAATTATATCGCATATTTCAAAAGTTAAGGACGGTCCTTTTGTGATCAAGATAAATTCCAATAATCGAATAGACCAACTTAATGAGAAGAATGTAACAATGGCCACATAATTGAATTTCAGGGACTTAAGACCTGGATTACCAATGGTTGGTCATCCAGACCTCTTGGATGGCCAATCGTTGGTCGTCCATGGGCTTGGGCAATCTAAGACCATTGGATGTCTCAGTGGGAGGTCTCCTTGGAGACCCCCTGGATAAGGTGGAGCTGAATCTAAGTTTTTTTATTTGAATACACAATCATATGAAAGTGCTTTAAAATAATAAATTCTAAAAATGACATAATTTTCACATAAACTGGGATCGCTGGATTCATTAAATGTGAATGCTCTCTTAGGATGAGCATGAAAAGATTTGATCTCATCAAATATCAAATTAAATAGAAATAATTATATCACATATTTCAAAAGTTAAAAAGATCATTTTCTGATCAAGATAAATTCCAATAATCGAATAGACTATTTTAATGAGAAGAATGTAACAATGGCCACATAATTGGGTTTCAGAGACTTAAGACCTGGATTGCCAATAGTTGGTCATCCAGACCTCCTGGATGACCAGTCATTGGTCGTCCATAGGCTTGGGCCATGGTGGTCCTAATTCTTGGATCCACATGGTCTAGAATTATCACATGAGTGTTTTACAAAAAGTTGGGTTCAACTAAAATTTGTATTAGGACCTAGTCAAAGGATTTGACTGCAAATTAGTCTGACTTATTGAGTGAAAATCCGAATAGTGAATATTTTGGTCATATCTTTTTCATCTGAAAAGACTGAAATCAAAGTATGGTATATGTCTAAGTATTCTGGGGCTAATCAGAACTATGAACTCAATGGTCCAAATTGATTGGAAAGATTCGATCATTAGGAAAAAGATTTGAGTCCAAATATAGTTGAACATTCAATCCATCGTCGATATGATATAAATGGGATGAAGCATGAAATTAAAAAGTTAGAGAAAATATAAGGAAATTGACTATCGATTAGAATTTTAATATATCATAATCAAACAAACTGTAAATCTCACAATCGTGAAATGACTACTAAAATATGTGTGAACAACTAATTTGATAGTGTATTGCTATACATGATCACTTGTTACCATCTGTTAATGCACCTTGCTATATGAAAACATGGTGCTACATATAAGTTTAAGTTACAACATCCGAATGACTATTGCTAAATATGAGTATGAGAATCTACACCGAATGGTTTATTGGTACGATATAGATTTTCATATACAAGTGGGCACATAAAGTTGTACAAATGAACTAGATGAACTAATCATGTTTAGAAGTTGAACAAAAACTAATGCATCCCATGATTTAAGCAGATACAGTTAACACAATATATAACTTTATAAATGTAAAATAAAAAGTAGACGAGTAATTAAACAATAATAGTTTAAAAAAATTCTTCCTGTTTTGCGTTAAACTGCTACAAATAGCATTCTTAAAAAGTTGCAGTGTAGTGATATCGTCTCCGGGATTTCTTTAATTTTCTTGAAGAATAACTATTTCATTAATTTTCTTGTAAATAAGTTCTTGCACGTCTTCCTTCTTCTTAGTCCATTTTCTGTTTTTTTTATGAATAAGTTAAACATACCTATTTTTATGAATAAGTTAAACATACCTGCCCTTCGATATTGACGAAAGCGACGAAGGTCTATCGCGAAGGGAATAAAGGTCGTCATTGGAGATAAAAGCCAGTCAATGAGTCTAGGATGACTCGTTCGACAAGGCGTGTGATAGCGCAATGACAGATCGATCCACCCATATTGCATTTACCGTATTTACTGCGACTTAAAAATTGTTCCAAATACTGTAAACAAGTTACAAATATATCAGCTAGTGTCAACTACAAGAACCAATAACTAGAAGTTAAAATTTATACAAGATCCAATAACTAGAAGTTAAAACTTATCTTATAAATTTCCTTTTTTTCTTTTATTTTATAAATAGCAAGTTAGTCTTGCGAATAGTGAGCTATATTCATACATAAGAAGTAGGACCTATAATTGCAAGTGAAAAATGAATGTGATAATGGGCCGAGTTTTGTGCACTGGCAACAGAGGGCCGTGCATTATTATTCATACACCCACAATAGTTGGGCCCACAATTCGGATCTTGTATAAGAGGACTTATAGATGCTTGGTGCATAATAGATGGGCCAACTTTAATACTGCACGCGTCTTCGGCCCTTCGTTAAAAAGATGGAAATAAAAGCCACGCCCCCACAAGCCAGAGAAAGCCCGGTATTCTAAATGCGCACCCCTTTCCTCTCAAGTGAGCCCCAGTTGAGCACCGTATAAATTATAAACTAGGTTGTTTTTTCTCAGTGACCCCTGTCTATTTTTCAAGTTTGTCATTATCTTCTCTAATTATTTTTCTTAGCAAGTAGCACTCCCTATTTCTTTTCTTCCTTCTTCTCCAATTACCCTCTTCCTAGTTTCACTCGAAATCGCCCTCAAATTGTCCATTCCTTTGTCTCAATTGGCATAATATCACTCCCAATCAGTGCAAGATCACTGTCCCGGAGGGATGGTGCTACATGGGTTTAAAAAGGGATGATGTTCACTAAATAAGAGCCAAGTCCTTTTTGGTCCAAAAGAATAAGATCAAACTTGGAATTTTTGGAAACTTATCTTATGGTACTCAATAAGAGCAAAGTGGTACGCATTTAGAATTTCCCCTACTCTAGACATAAATCATATCTAAAGGTCTGTTTTTTTTAGAGAAGACCGCTACCAAATGAGTTTAACAAGCGCAAAGCTATTTAAGGAAGGAAAAATTTTAAATTTAAAGGTCATATAACATATTAGGAAAGAGACATAAGAAAACAATGGACATTAATGGTGACATTTACAATTTGTTTTTCCAATTTAAATGAAATTGTTTAAGATGTTTATTAGGCAATAAGGAAACTGTACTACTATATATTTGTATACTTTCTTTTCTTTTCTTTTACTTTCCTCTTACCGAACAAAGACTAAAAGTCGAACAGAGGCTTTGGATCTACAACAATTTTTGCATAGTAGAAGCAAGAATAAACTGTCAAGATCATAATACCAATATCTAATTGTCTGCGTGAAAAATTCGAAGTCCACCATTAAAATCTTTCATGAAAATTCCTTTTCCCCACATGTAATTAGTTGGCTTTTTCCAGGGCAATGGACGGCAAGTCCAGCTTGGTTGTAGCCTACATGACAAGGAAGTTTGCAAACCAAGTGGTGTGCGCCCATTGGGCACACCATTCTTGCTATATAAAAATTAGAACAAAGCTCAGAATCCAATCAATGCTATTGCCCCACCCTCCCAAAACAACTCTGGGGGCTCTGAGGCTCTACATGCTTTTTAATTTAGGACCACCATATCAACTGCAATCTCTTTCTCTCTCCCCCCCCCCCCCCCCCCCCCTCTTTTGTTTCGGTTTAAGAAAAGGGAAGAGTGTAGTGTATAGTGCATGATTGGTGGCAAGTATGGGTAGATTCAGCAGAAACTGAATTTAAAACTCAACCATTATAATATCTAGTGTTGAACATAAGAAGCAATAACCATACTGTATAATGGAAATATTTACTCATTTTTCTCTTCTAATTATATATATATATATATATATATATATATATATATATATATATATATATATATATATATATATATATATATATATATAATCCGTTATATTGCGTTACATAAGCTAACGGAACCCCAACGCTTCGTAATAACTGAAAATAACTCAATGCACTGTAACAATATATTTTTATATTATTTTACTTTATATTACATAAAATTACGTTATACTACGTTATTTACAATTATTTTTAAGTAATTTATGTATTGTTATTGATTATTATTTTGATTATTAGTGAATTGCTCTAATTTTCTTACTTAATTAGTTGTTGGCTTATTTGATTGCTTGTGAAAATTCTAACTTGTTAATTTATGATTGTTTTTTTGTTTGCTTATTGTAATTTCTGTCCAGTTACTAAAATATCTGATTGATTCTATTGAATTTTTAACTGAACTGAAATCAATAATTATAAATAAGATAAATTAAATATTACAAAATATAAATTAAAACAATGATAATTACTGGAATTGAAATAAAAAATTAGAATCTTATTTTCTTATTTAGATGATGATTGGAATTACGGTGCAGACTTAATATAATTTATGAAAATAAATGTAAAAATTATTGTAGATCAACAACAAAGCTTTTTTATCCCAAGTACTTGGAGTAGGCTACATGAACCAGCAGAGAATCAAGCCGGATCGATCACGTTGATAATCCTTCTCCATTCATTTCTATCAGATAGTATCTCCTCGTTTGAACCTTAACAATTCATATATTTTCGTGTCACCTCCATCCATGAAAATTATTGTAGAACTTAATATATAATTAGAATAGATTATGTATTACAAAATAATTCTATATCAATTTTTTAGAAGTTTTAAATTTATTTTTTTATTTATAAAAATTAATTTATGTAGTTTTTATTTATTTTTATTAAATAAATAGAAAATTGCATAACCTACGTTATGCGTTACGCTATATGTGACATAGCCTGACAGAGCCAAAACATTACATTACGTTATTTCTATTTTAAACACAAACACACACACACACATATAAACACACACATATAGGGGTTTTTACATATCTGTCCCTTAAATATTTAAAAATTAGAATTTAGTACCCTAAATCTTCATATTTATAATTTAGTCCCCAAAATTCTTTAACTTACCTTACTTTAGTCCCCCAGCCATATTTTTTACCCGAATTTCCTGTTATACCCCTGAGTTATTTTACTTTAGTCCTTCATTTCCTCTTCTTTCTCTCTTCCTTTTCTTATTAGGTTCCCTCTCCATTCTTCTCCTCTCTTTCTTTCTTCCTAGTTAATTTCTAAAGTGAAGTAACTCAGGAGAATCAAATAAAAAGAGAGAAGAGAGAGAAGAATGGAGATGGAAATCCAATAAAAAGAAGAAGAGAGGAGGAAGTGGGAAGGGATACTAAAGTGAAGTAACTCAGAGGTATAACGAGAAATTTGGGTCAAAAATATAGTTGGGGACTAAATTATAGTGAGGTAATTTAAAGAATTTTGGGGACTAAATTATAAATATGAAGATTTGGGAGACTAAGTTATAATTTTTAAAGATTTAAGGGACATATATGTAAAAACTCCATATATGTGTGTGTGTGTGTGTAGAGGCACACACACGTGTATCGTGTATGTATTTATAGTCACATGGATGTCGATGTAGTTACATTAAGAACAAAATGTAGTTTCATTACCCATGCATCAATTTTTAGGATGCTAGTGATTTAGATCCTAGGCCCTAGTAGGATAAAGTTTCACAAACTATCAAATTTTTTGGCCTAATTTAGGTGTAAGTTGACATTTGATGGCTCTTATGGACCCTTAAACTTAAAAAGGCACCCCTTCAATAATGTAACCCTCTATACATATGTATAAATTAAAGATTGAACAAATTAAGAGAGTTCAACAAAGAGAAAAAAGTGTAAGCTCCTTTTTAGTCCAAAAGTCTCTATGGCAGGTATACTTGGAAAAGTCCCATGTAGTTACAAATCTAACATGTGTTTGTTTGTGGTGTCACTCTCCCTTCAATAATTTCAGCTTGTTTCTATATACTATGAATGCACCAATTATATGGGGAAAATGGGAGTGGACACACCATCTTTCCACGCCCGAATTTGCTGTCAAAAGCGAGTTTAGACGCCGAGGTGTCGTTGCTCTCGAGCGAGTGGAGTCCAACTCCCCCCTCAACCATGGGGAGGGAGGGTGTGCTTCTTTAATGTCCATGGTGGTTTTGTGGTTGTGCATGTTTCACTTTCATGGCCTAACTCGGAAGGATAATCAAAAGATAGACTGCATTTTTTAAACAACTACCCACATCCTTTTCTCATGATATGGGGGTAGGGGCTATATGGTTGAGATCTCAGGTGGCCAATGGTGTAGGTGTGGTGTTGAGTTCTTGAGCAATGAGATGAGTTGTGTCTGTGAGATCTTAATCTTGGCCGGTGTGGGGGCTTTGCATTATTATTTGTTTGTTACTTAGTTCAAGACCATGAATTTCTCCTAATCTCACCTTTTGGTTTTTCTAATGCTATTGCATTGCATTGCATCCTATAATGGTTGCACTCTTGGTTTTTCTATTCAAAGATAGGATCTTTTCTTGCTCATTGAGTTGTGGATCTCAAAAGCAGGCCAATGGGTTTAAAAAATTGGAAAGAGGGTCTTAGTGCTTTCCTATCTTAGTAATTTTTTTTCCGATGCAATCTTTTTAATCTTACTTCGGATCTGAAAGATTGTGAGTGTGGGAGATGTGTGGGTATTGGGGAGCAGCATGAGGAGAATGTATATATAAACTCATAGTGTTGTTGTAATCACATGTGAATTAGATTAGTTGATATTAGGTTTATAGCCTGTTGTAACATCTCCTTCTTCATTACCTCGGATGGAAATAATTGATTTTCACCTACACGATGTATCACCAAGTTAGAATCTTAGAGACAATGTGACATCTTTAATTTATATGCATGGAGAATTAGTTAGAGCACATGCTAGGTTGATACTCAGTTGTAACATCGAGTTCTCATTAATTGGTGCTGATAATTGAAGATGGAATCATAGATGCAGCATAAAAACTTTATAGTCATGAAAATATTCGTTATATTATTAAAGATATATAGCCGGTTGTAAGAACTTGTTCTCTTCATTATTGTAATCAATTAATGATTTTCTTATACGATATAATTATTCTAAGTTGGAATCTTAGCGCCAACATAATTGATGGTATATTCTTAGAAAATAAGTTAAAATATACGATAGATTGATAGTTCGGTTCTAAGATCTTCCTCTCATCAAATTAAGTTCTTTATATAATATATTGGAAGTTGGAATCTTAGCGGCAATATCATGCTCAATAGTCAGGGAGAATACTTAAAGAGTAAAGAACAATAAGATAGGTTCATGTGTGGGAACTGTTTGATGAAACAAACTTGCTATTGATTTATAGAGAAAGCTCACGAGTATGAGTTGGATTCAGAGAATCTTTTACAAAGAAATTGCTATAGTTGATATGAAATTGTGAAGAAGATTCTTGAGAAATTATATAGATGGACCACAAAGAAAGTCTAAACAACCTTGAATTATTGGTTCCAATATTTGCCAACCAATAATGCATGTGAAGGACCTGTTTACTCTAAAACACACACCCGTCTAATGAGTCTCAAGGACTTAATTTATTGAACTCAAAGACTTAAAAAGCAATCCACCTTTTATGTACACTATACCCAAATACAACTCAGATGACAGACAACTAATTTCTTAACATCCATCCCAATGCAAAAAAAAAAAAAATAATAATAAAAAAAAAAATGGTGCCAGTTTTGATTTATTATGTTGGATGGTTGGAGTACTAGTTTGAAAATTCAGTTCAGAAACACACAAAAGAACTACAATCTTCAGTTCTGAATAAATAAATAAAAATCTGAGGAATAACAACAAACCTTGGCTTATGTGATATGTCAATTTGTAAGAGGTTCTGAGTTCGACTTTCAATAGAAATTCAATTTAGATAATATTACAAATAATGTGTGTGTGAGTGAGTTTGACTAGCAAAAATATATACACAACTACATAACGGTCCAACTATATGTTTAAAGCCCACCATACAATTCTTCCAGCTAGGGTTTGGTATGAGGACCAAAATCAAATACTTTTGTGTCAATCATTTGACCGGATGCAGGCATGAAATTTTGCGGGGAGTGGTTGGAAACCAATGACACGCATGTATTTTGGTAAAGAAATGGTTGGAGAAGTACAACACCACCATGCAGTTGTTCTCCGTAAAAATCTTGTTTTTTTCATTGAATAATTTGATTACAACGAAAGAGGAGCAATAGAAAAACAAATGAGAGGATTTATATATTATCGCTCTATTTTATAATATTTGTGGGTTCTAGTATGCCGATAAGTTCTATCTAGTAGTACTTTTTGATGATCCGATATGGAAATCTTCTTCTTGATAAAGATGACGGTCAGCCATGGATCTCTCTCTGCTGATTTTTGTAAATTCAAGACTCTCGCGCGTAACTTGAACTTCAAAACGATCCAAAAGATCTCCCAAAAACTACCTCAAGAGGTTATTTATAGTTTTGAGTTAATATAAGAGTTTCCAATAAAATAGAATTGGAAAGTGTTTATATTTATCAAGAATTCTAATCAAATATCTTAGTTTTGATTTAAATCTCTTGATTTTTGAGTTTTGATTGGACTCAATTAGGATATTGGATAATTCAAAATCTCAATCATAATCAATTTAAAATACTGATTATCTGCTCACGCTGAGTTAATAACTCAGAGCGCGGAGCTATGGGCTTAGCTCTGCGTTTTACTCAACGCGAATCTATTTTATAGCCAGACGCGGAGCTACGGAGTTAGCTCCGTATCCTGCGTGAAATCTTTCCTTTTTCACTAATTTTGAAAATTTTTACCACCAACAGAACCCCCTCCAAAGTTTTCATAAATGGTTTATGACTTAGCAAAATTTGAAACACTTTGGATTTATGGTTTGATGCACTTGAACGCGGAGTTAACCATCATATTATCCTCGTGTTTTCAATTTAACACGCGAAGCTAATAGCCTCCCGTTCTTCTAAAAACTGCTCCGATCTTTGCACCGAATACTAAGAGGCGGGTTTTTTCATTTAAATAGAGTCTTCACTCGTCTTCTTCCTCACTTCTCTGAATTTTCAAGAATCCCAAGAACTCAGGCGACCCAAGAATCCTTCCTCTCCGACCGGATTTCTCCACTTTCCATCGATTTTCTTCAAGATTTTGAGACAAATGGAACCCAAGAAGAATGCTACTCCACGCGCTTCCTCAGATGATAGGGACTCTGACGATGACGGTGCTGATGATGATACCGGTGCTGATGATGATACCGGTGCTGGAGATGCTCCTCAATCCATTAGGGATGATAGATCTCATCCTTGAAGCCCAACCGTAAAATGCCATCAGATATCTAGAGGAGAACCAACCCGAAAAAAGAAGAAATCAGCTGAACAGACTCTGCCAATGGTTATTCCTGAAGAAGCTGCAGTCCCGTTTGCAGCTGACCTTTTGGCTTCAACTCTGCCAATAGCACCGGCAGAAGGGGACGTATTAGCAGAATCTGCAAGTGCTGCTAATGCACCAGATTTGCCAGTCGCTGGGTTTGCTGATCACGCTATGATGCAACCTCTGGGTAGCGAGACGGGTGCGCTTCTGGAAATTGGTGCAGCTCCTCTATGCAGTCCAACTACAGGACTTGTTTCTACTGGTATGATTCTGATCTTTTAACTTTTTATTTTATTTTATATGTATACATGTGACACCTTTGTCTGCTTTTGAGATTCAGGTAGTCAACTTCATTCGCCTGTGCATTCAAATACCAGAATGGAGTCCAAGGAATTGGTAGATTACTTGAGCACCATCGGCTCGGTGGGCGAACTAGGTAGTTCCGCAGAGGAATTTGATGCGGACTACTTCACACTGGCTGCTCGTTCTGCTCCTACTTCAACTCCTCCAACTCATGAGTTAGGGAGTGATAATAGGACGGATATTGCTGCCCCTAAGACCTGAGAAGTTTCTCCTTCTCCAAGTTTACCATCTCCAACACCGGCTGTTTGTTCTGAAAATACTTTTTCGGTCGTTGTTGGTGCGCCATCAGCTCCCCAGCCAGCTATATCAAGGCCATCAACCATTATGAATGTTATTACTCCAACCGCTCCTCCTACTTCGGCCCAGTTACCAGTTGGAGAAGAAAATAACTTGAAATTCTCTTTTGAGGCTACGTCTGTTACGGGAGGGGCTTTAGAAGGAGGCTCTCCATCAGAATCTAGCCCCCCTTGGTGTGGTTGCTCGAACGACTAGCGCCGGTGAGATTTCTCTTTGGGTCCTCAGTTCAACCAGTTCCTTATTGGTTTTACTGGCCCTGCATATCATGAGTCTGGTGCAAGGACGGGCTCCCTCTTCATCAACTCCCGTGGAAGCTACACCCCCTTCGGTCACATCTAGCGCTGCCTGCACTTAACTTAGACACTGCTGATCTTTTTGAGGAATTTTTCAATCACAACGTCAATAATTTTATGTGGCTGCTAAGGAGATGTATTGTCATGATTTTGATGGGAGAGACTTCCTCGAACTTGGACGCCCAACGTTGGTCAGTTATCTGGACAACATTGAGAGGATTGGGGGACGTGAACGAGTAGCTCCTTATCGAGCCTACATTGATGCCTTAGAAGAACAGGTACAAGTGCTGAACACACTCCGCCAAACAGATGTGGATGCGATTACTTCAATTGAGGTGGTGTGGCTTCGAGTAGAGTTAATGGTTCGTCAGGAAGAGCTGAGGCACCAAAAAGAGAACTGGTCTCGGGAGTTAGTGGATATTTGAACCACCTAGGAGACGGTTCTCAAGAGACTGGAGCAAGTAGATTTTGAAATTGAGGGGAGCCAGACGGTGATTTTTAGAGCTCGGGAGACCATCGCCAAAGCTTAAGCCATTTTAGAGGCTAGTGAGTCTAGGCTGGCGGAGTCAGTAAAGAGACGGGAGGAGTTGATCCTACAACAAGGGCATCTCGAATAAGAGGGCATGGTGAGGAGCCGATCTATTGAAGAAGCCCATCAACGGTTGACCCAACAACTCATTATTAATGACAATAACTTGCATCGTTGGGCTTTGCACGCTGTAGGAAAAACCCATCGTCAAGTTATCGACCAGACGGAGAATAAGCTGAAGCTTCTGGGAGAATTTTGACCTTTTCGTATCTTCTTTTCTTTTCTACTTTTTGTTGTAATAAAGAAATCCAAAATTGTTGAATTCTTTTATTCTTTTGTAATTTCATCCATATTCTTTCAATTATGAATAAAGATAATTCTTTGATTCTTTTACCTGTTGGCTTCAAAATTTCTCTTGAGCAATGATGATGTAAATAATCTAAAATTTTGGCAAAGCAGTCCAAGGCTCGCTCGCATAACTTGGATTGCTAATACTGGGGTGATCGGGTCAGAATCATTGATTTTGACAGAGGCGCCTAATTGCACATGCCTATAGTTCTGGTGGAGGTGCTTAATTGCACATGCCAAGATATCGGGTTAGGATCATTAGTTTTGGCAATGGTGCCCAATTGCACATGCCTGTAACTAGGGGAGAATAGTCCAAGCGCTCTCATGTGTAACTTGAACAGAAATGGTAATAATCCAAATCATATTGTCAGATGAAAGAGTTTAACATGACAGGTTTATTGAAGCTTACATATAGTATTTCTTCAGAAATTTGCCATTAATAGGCATCATCACCTATCGCCATCTTGATTCATTAGGCGATAAGCTCCACTTGAGTATACCATCTCCACTACGAATGGTCCTTCTCATTTGGGTTCAAACTTACCCTTAGATTTATGGGTCATGATCATCGGCCTCTTAACGGCCAGAACTAAATCCCCTTACTTGAAGGTTCTTTATTTGACGTTTTTGTTGAACATTCGTGAGACTCAAGCCTGGTATAACTCAATCGGTTGTTGAGCTTAGAGATGCTATTCATCTAACGCCTCTAATTCTTTCAGCCTCTGTTGATGTTGTTCCTCTGTCGTCATCTTTGCAGCTAATGCTACCCTTAGTGATGATATTTGAATTTCCAGGGGTAAAACAACCTCGTTCATGTACACCAAGGAGAAGGGGATGGCTTTAGTTGGAGTGCAGACTGTAGTGCGATAAGCCTACAAACACTCTCCTAACTTTTCATTCCATTATCTCTTATTGGCAGAGATGAATTTTCGGAGGAGCTTATAATTGTCTTATTAAAAGCTTCAGCCAAACCATTAGCCGCGGAGTTATATGGCATTGAAGCAATATCTTTAATTCTGAATTTGTCGTAGAGTCGCGAAAACCTCTAGATGATGAATTGTGGTCCATTGTCATGAATAATCCTTTAAGGGACACCGAAGTGATAGATGACATGATGATTAATGAATTTAATTACGTCTGCTGTCTTAACCTCTCTCATGGGTATAGTTTCGGCCCATTTTGAAAAATAATCGGTTATTGTAAGTATAAACCAATGTCTTCTGGATGATGGGAGAGTTATTGGCTCCATTATGTCCATTCCCCATGACTCAAAGGGCCAACTGACGACAATAGTATGTAAGTATTCTGGAGATCGGTGAATGAAGTTAGCATGCACTTGGCATGCATGGCAACGTTTAGCATCTGCCATTGCATCGGTAATCATATTTGGCTAGTAATATCCTAGCCTCTTTATACGATCTCCAGTTTTGGACCAGGTTGATGAGCTCCGCATATTCCATTGTGCATTTCTTCGAGTACCTCATTGGCCTCTTCTTTTGATATGCACCGTAACAAGAGACTGTTTGTCGACTTTCTATACAATGTTTGAAGGTGGGATCATAATAGAATTTTTGAGCCTTCGTCTTTATTGAAGTGACTTTTTTGGGATCCTCTGGCAGCATCCCATACAAGGCATAATCCATGAATGGAAATTGCCAATCGCGGGGTTCCAAAGTTATGCCTATTTGGCACACTTCTTTAACTTGAAGAATTGCATCTGGATGGAGAAGTTCTCTACTTCCAATAGTGATACTCTTAGTCGAACCTAGTGGAATTGCTAATGTTGCAGCTAAGGCTGCGATGACGTCTGCGTAGACGTTCTCATATCGTGGTATATGACTAATATAGAATTGCTCAAAATAATTTGCCAATTCAATGTCTAGTTGATGATAGGGGATGAGGGTTTCATGTTTGACTTTATATTCTCCCGTCATTTAATTGACGATGAGCTTAGAGTCTCCATATGCCTCTAAATAATTCACTCCCAGTTGCAAGGCTATTTTTACGCCAATAATGAGCACATTATATTCTGTCATATTGCATGGCTCTGTCAACGAGTAACCATTAGGAATTATATGATTGTGTAGTGATATAAGTACCACCCCCACTCCTGCAGCAGACCATCCTGCAGCGCCATCGAAGAACATTTGCCATGATCGTTCTTTTTAAACTGTATTGACTTCTGATGGCTGATCAGGAATATTCTCTGATAACTTGGAATTTATCGAGACTCTGCGAGAAAGTCGGCAATCGCTTATCCCTTCATGGCTTTCTGAGAAACAAAGTGGATGTCATACGGCGATAATATCAATGTCCATTTTTCTAACTTGCCGTTTAATGACCACGGTTTTGTCATGAGGATTTTTAGTGAATTAACTCGAGATATGACATGAATTGTCTGTCCCGAGAGATAGTGACGCATTTTCTGGATAGCGAACACTAGGACTAAATATTCCTTTTCAATTGGAGTATATCGATGTTCTGCTCCTATCATTGTCCGACTCAGATAATAAAGAGTGTGTTCATGACTATGTTCATTATGTTGAGCGAGCAATGCACCTAATGCGTGATCTATGGCCCTTACATATAAAAGAAAGGGTTTTCCTGGGACAGGGGCCATGAGTACAGGAGGTTTCGTATGATATTCTTTAAGGTCATCGAACGCTTGCTGACATGCTTTGTTCATATAAAGGAAACCCCCTTTTTCATGAATGTAGTGAATGGTTGACATCGCCCTGATAAATTAGAAATAAAGCGACGAATATATGCCAACTTTCCTTGTAACCCCCTTAGATCTTTAAGATTCCGGGGCTGCGGCATTTCTTTGATCGCCTTCACTTTGTCAGGATCAAGGAAAATCCCTTTTGAAGTAACCACAAATCCAAGAAAATTTTCACTGGATACCCCATGAAGGATTTAGCAAGGTTCAATTTTAGGCGATGTCTTCTCATGAGATCGAAGACTATCATTAAGTCCTGAAGATGATCTTCTTTATTCTTACTTTTGACAGCAAGATCATCCATATAACATTCTACGGTTTTGTGCAAGTATTCTATAAATATAACAGTCATTGCGTGTTGATAAGTTGCTCCGGCATTCTTAAGTCTGAAGGGCATCACTGTATAATAATATACCCCCAGTGGCGTTCTGAAAGCCGTGTGCTTTTTATCATCTGGGTACATCTTAATCTGATTGTAACCAGAGAAGCCATCCATAAAGGACATCTTCTCATAGCCGCAGATATTGTTAATCATTACATCAGTGATTGGAAGGGAAAATTCATCCTTGGGATGCCGCGTTAAGATCCCAAAAGTCAATGTATATCCGGATTTTACCATTCTTCTTGCAGACTGGCACTATATTTGCCACCTAGTCAGGATGTTGTTCTTCTCGAATGAATCCTGATGGTATGAGCTTATTAACTTTGGAAACTATAGCCTCCATTAGTTCTGGTCAGAAGCGTCTTTGCTGCTGCTTAACTGGCTTGGCGTTTTCTTTAATATTCAAATGATATGTAGCAACTGGGGGGTCTAGCCTGGGCATATCCCCATAACTCTATGCGAACATATCTATATATTCCTTAATAAGGGCTACAAGCTCCTCCTTCTCTGTGGGAGTTAGTGTTTCACTTATAAAAATAGATTTTAGATTTTCTTCAGTTTCCATGTTAACTTGTATCATCTTATCTTCTATAGGTGGGTCCCGTTGTTCAAAACGGACATCCCAAAGAGTATCCATGTGTCTAGCCCAAGACTCATCTTGAATGTCAATTGGTTCCTTGTCGCTCTCAAGCACAGCCGAAACCATATTGGCGGCTAGTGACTGGAATAAGGCACCAATACTCAAATCGGAATCGTATTCTTGTGGATATATGTCTTTGTTGGTTGAAGAAGTTTCCTCCTGCTTATTTAGTAATGTGGAGGGAGTGGATACGTATCCCAACTCTCTTCGAGTCTTGTGATAATAATCCGGGCTTTTCCCTCTTGGTCTAAAAGAGGGTAAGAGATTTCGCCGACCTTTCCCAAAATTCAATTCCGACTTCTGGGTAAAATTATAACCCATTTTCTCAATTATTTGTCGGGATTTTTGTTCATAGAAGTGAAATTGAGGTGATGTTTGTTCTTCACTCTCACTATTTTGCATTTGGTTTGGTGATGTAACCACTTTACCGAAGACAATATGTTTTTGAGGTACCTGTCGAGAAGGTACTTCAAAGAAGTTATCTCGCCCTTTCGTTATTTCGGACCGAGAGAGGAGGGATGATCTGATTGGCAAATGATATGCTGTCAAAACTTCAAGTTCGAACAGGCCATCTGCTTCGGTAGAAGTGCAAGAAGGTTCAGACTCTGTAGTAATAGCAGACTCATAAACGAATGGGTCATCACTAGCAGCCTCGGTTACATTAATTCCATTAAAGTCTATATTAGGGTTTAGCTTGTAATCACTCCCATCTTCTCCTGAGGACCCATGTTCAGTATCTACTTTGTTACAGTATATAGCTTTGCATCAGTGAAATAATTCTCCAACCCTTTAAATGGTTGTTTATTCGCAATTAAAGTTTGAACTTTTCCTTTCTCATCGCAATATTTCATGCACTGATGGAGAGTTGACGAGACTATCATATAGGCATGGATCCAGGGTCGTCCCAAGAGGATGTTATAAGACGTATCTGTATCGATGACGTAACATGTAATCTCTGTCTTCAGATCTTCAATCTGACACCATAGTCGAATCTTACCAAAGGATAGCTATCATTGGCATTGAATCCATATATTGTGGTATTCGTTGGTGTGAGGTGATGAGGTGAGATTCCTAGCAACTGCATCATTCTTCTTGGGATGATGCTTAGCGCAGACCTTGGATTAATTTAAATGCAGTCTACTTTTGTAGATCTGACATATCTGGTGAAATATAAAGGTCTATTGTGCTTTATATTTCTCATCTGTATGTCCTCTAGCGAGAAAACTATCTACGAGACTTGCCTCCTCATTTGGTGACAGCGGGGGCAGGAATCCCTTTCTTCATTGGATGGTTCGACGATCTGTGCCAGAAAAGAGTCAGAATCTGCCAAAGCCTCTCTTAGTGCTTCTCGAGTTAACTTAGATAATCGCAACTGCTCATAGAGTGTGACTCGAGCTGGGATGTTAGCCAACTGAGCTATGATATCAAACTGGAACGAGGAGTCTTTGGTTTCTTCATCCTTCTTTGGGTTTTTCTGAAAACGGAGTCCTTTTTTCTTTACAGGTTCCCCATATAATTCTTTGGTAGGGACCTACTCTTGAATAATCTTTAAGGTAAGTCTTGCCGGATTGAGTACCAGAGGGGCCTGCCTCATCTTGATGAGTGGCCATCACTACGGCCTCCTCTTCGAGTCCGTGAGTGTGTTAGTAACTATATATTCTTCTTTAATTTTTGCAGTGATAGTGTTGCTAGTCTGCTTCTTTCTTTGGGCCTTAGATGGGGTCCATTGCTCGTCCTGCAAAAGATCGGGATAAACCCACATGACTTCACCTTTTTGCGTTGTCATAGGAGTAAGTCCTTTTTGCACTATCTCATGTGGGTCATGATTTCTTACAATAAGTTTTCCTGACGGTATAGGAGTCAGTCCTGCGGAAAATTCATTGGTTCCTACAACCAGGGTCGCCATATTAGCGGTTACCTTCTTATGTTCCTGTTTTAATGTTAGAACCCCGGCCTCTATTAATACCTGAATTCTATTCTTGAGAGGATAACAGTCTTTAGTCGGGTGTCCGACATTCCGGTAATATAAGTAGTAGTTAGGGTCATTAGTTTTTCCTGCATTTTTTAGCTTTTGATTTTTTGGAAGCTTTAACATACCCTTCCTGAGGAGGAGGTGGAATAGAGTGGGTGTCTATTTCGTTTTAAAAGTATATGTCTTCTCCTGTCCGGGCCTATTCTGACCTGCGCCTTTCGGGTTGGATTTTGAGAATTCTCTTGTTTTGGAGTGGCATCAGATGTCATTGCGGCCTTCCCTTTGTTCTTATAATTTTGTGGGTGTGGCCTGTTATTCCCAGAATTTCTTGTACCACGAGATTTTTCAATTCGACGGATCAGATGCTCCGCTTACTTGAGCAAATCTTTCCAGGTCTTGGACTCCATGGCTCCCATTTTTAGCAACACGTTAGTTTTAAAGTTATGCCTACAGGACTCCACTAAGGTCTCCTGGGTCATTCCGTGTCGGCATTGCACGAATTTTTCCCGAAATTTCTCTATGAAATCTTTTACCGTTTCTTATTCTTCTTGCTTTGTCGCAAGTAGAGAATGAACCGATATCTTGGTATCATCCTCAAAGACACGTGCTAAAAAGTGTTTCTCAACATTATACCAGGTATTAATAGTTTCCGGGGGCAACTGTATAAACCATATAAAAGCAGGCTCTCGCAGTGTACTTGCGAACACCTTAGTCATTACTGGATCATTTCCTATTAGCTGTCCTGCTTGAGACAAGAAATAATATATATGCTAGCTCGGGGACCTCTTCTCGTCATACGGTTCCAATTTGAGGGGTTCATATTTTTTCAGACACAGGGTGGAGTCCCATTCAAGTGGGTATGGTCTTGAAACCCCCGACTCTTTTAGTTCTTTTTTGTGCATCAAGACATCCAGTTGGATTTACAGTTTTTCGATCTTTTCTTCATGAGGATCATGAAAGAAATATTTGTCATCCTCCTCATGCCCCGAATAAGCATTTTCTTCTTTAAATTCTTCATTTATTTTAAACAGTATCTCCAAAATTTTCTTTGGTGGTTTTTCAGAGGAAGAGGTTTTTGCCTTATCTTCAACTATCTTTTGTGTATTTTCAACAACTTTCAAGAGTATTATCTTGAGATCATCTATAGTTTTTTATTGATCTTGAATCATCTGTTCTTGAACTTCTAACCTCTGATCGATGTCGTCGGACCTATCCACCATGTGCGATGTTGATTTTCCATGTCTAGAAGATGCACAGGAGCGAGGTGAAGCTATAGCTGAGTTGTCACTATCATTATCACAAGAACCTTTTAGAAGATTCTTGTAATTTCGAGGGGAAACGACACCTGATTTGAGCCGAGTGAAGTGATGGGGTTGTTTATCATCTGCATTTGACTCATCCTACCTTTCCATGACTTTTTTACCTCTGCCAACCATATTTGAGGCCACCGCTTTCTATTCATTTGCTTTGATTTTATCTTTGAGATCATTTTTTATTCTTTTTGAAGTGTTTTGGTCCGACTCGGTTATCCTGTCAAACACTGACACTCTTTTCTTGCTGCAGCAACAATTATTCAATACGGCAGATACCGTTGTCATGAGCTGCTCACAGTGGCAAGTTGAGTCTGGTTGGACTTGAGTTACATTTTTTTCTTTATCAAATAATCTCTAAGGTCGGTGACCTTGGATAGTGAAGAATTGTGAGGCCCACCTGGTTGTTGAGAGGGTCCAGGAGCCCACTGAAACTTCTCAGAGTCATTGGTGTCAAATTGTTGTCCAGTAATTCAATTATCAGCTTTGATTCTATATTCATATTATTTTATGCGGAGCTGGATGTTAGCTTCGCATTTTGAGTCATTTACGCGAAACTGGGAGATAGCTTCGTGTTTTACACTAGCCTCGCGTTTTACGCTGATTTGGCATATCTGAAGAAATTCATCTTCAGATTTTTTTTCTTAGCCTCGCGTGGAAAATCACACGCTGGTTTAGCTTTGCGATTAAAGCAAGAATCCTTAGCTTCGCGATTAATGCTTGGCTCAAGTTTAAGGTTGATAACTTCGTGTGGAAAATCACACGTGGGCTTATCTTTGCAATTAACGCGATCGTAACAAACCTTGCGATTAACGCAAGTTTTACTGGTTTCGCGATTTACAATTAGCTCAGTTTTCTGTCGAAATTCAATAGCCTCGCGTGGAGAGTCTCCATCACATGCTGGCTTTGTTATAAAACTATCCTCGTGTTTTACGCGGGTTATGTTAATTTTTCTGGTTTTAAATCCAGAAGCAGTAGTCTCGCGTGGAAAATTATCATCACATGCTAGCTTAGTCATAAGTTTACATTTAACGCAATCTTGACTGGTCTTGCAATTAACGCAAGCTAATTCGCGAGGTGCAATTGTAGCCTCGCGTTCTGTCACTTCCTCAGCTTCGCATTTAATGCGGGCTTTGAGGTCTCTTCTTCTTGCTCAACAATTTTAATTACGAAGTTGAGTTCTGGGTAAACCAGTTCCCAGGCCTTCTTCGACAGTGAGGAGATCTTCATCTGCTAGGGTTTTCTGTCCAAACAATGACTCTATAGCCGTGGGCTCCATGGGTTCCCGTTTAGCGATGAATTTTCTATTACTCAATTTACGGGTATTGAAGCTCACACAGCGATAGTGCCGTGTTTCGGTTAGCTTACCTGATCCAGATGAGTGATACTCCTCGTATTTCTGCTGGTCGATTTCTACGACAAGCATATCAATGACCGATCCGATCTTTCCCACTTCGGATTGCGCCACGATCTCTTTTTTAGTAAAAGAGACGTCTCCCACTGTGGTCACTAGTTTGTTCTCCGCAAAAATCTTGTTTTCTTCCATTGAATAATTTGATTACAATGAAAGAGGAACAATAGAAAAATAAACGAAAGGATTTATATATTATGGATCTCTTTTACAATATTTGTGGGTTCTAGTGTGGCGATGGGTTCTATCTAGTAGTACATTTTGATGATCCAATGAAAAAATCTTCTTTTTGATGAAGATGACGGTTGGCCCTGGATCTCTCTCTGCTGATCTCTCTAAATTCAAAGCTCTCGCGCGTAACTTGAACTTCAAAATGATCCAAAAGATCTCCCAAAAGCTACCTCAAGAGGTTATTTATAGTTTTGAGTTAATATAAGAGTTTCCAATAAAATGGAATTGAAAAGTATTTATATTTATTAAGGATTCTAATCAAATATCTTAGTTTTGATTTAAATCTCTTGATTTTTGGATTCTGATTGGACTCAATTCGGATATTGGATAATTCCAAATCTCAATTACAATCAAGTTAGAATACTGATTATCTGCTCACGCAGAGTTAATTACTTAGAACGTAAAGCTATGGGCTTAGCTCCGCGTTTTACTCAACACGAAACTATTTTATAGCCATACGCGGAGCTACGGAGTTAGCTCCGCGTCTTGCGTGAAATCTTTCCTTTTTCACTGATTTTGAAATTTTTACCACCACCAACAAACTTATCCCTTCATCTTGCATGAGTAATTGGTGAGAGAGAGTTGGGAGGCTATTTCCGTTCAAGCTTTCTGACTAACTCTGGTGAGGAGGTTTCCGGCCAACTCAGAAAAACTTCATCATCGTCAGCCGGAAGCTTTTGGAGGAGGCCATCCGCCCAGCGGGCTAACAACCTTCCACCCCAAAACTTCAACAAAATAGACTTTGGTTGGGCATGGCTTGGTAAGAACAAGGCTAAGGAACATGCTAGCAGTGATGTCGAGAAAAACCCAAAGCACAAGAGAAGGAGCTGGTCGGATATGCCTAGAGGATCGCCATGGCCAAATGGGGCTGAGAAGCTAACCATTAAGCCTCTCTCGGCTGAATCCTCTCACATTAACCCAGAGGCAATCTTCACGGGAGTAGAGGTCAGAGCTCTGCTAGTTGGTTGTAAGGCCGAAAAGAGAGGAGAAGGTGAGTGGAAGGAGTACAGGTCGAAAAGCACCATTAAGTGACAGCAGGCAACAATGACAGGCTGGAAGAGGAAATTCTCCCTGCCGGACTAGAGAAAGTCTCAACCTGAGGGAGGATGTTGGATTTACGGTTTGAACGACCACGACAAGGATGAATGCCTATTTATAAGGTGTAGATACTGCAAGGCCATCAGCCACAAAATAGCTGAATGTCCAGTCATTCCGGCGAGACTCCGGTCACCAAGTACTAGACCTGTAAGACAATTCAAATCAGCCACTCACAACAAAACTAGCAAAACAGAGACCCATAAGGCATTTGCAGAGACCCAGAAGGCCTCTGCAGCATCGGCTAATAACGCTAGAAAGGATTTTCGTGAGGACTGGAGGCCTGCTGAGGATAATTCAAAGCCGAAACCCTTGGTCTACATACCTGCCTCTGATATTGCTACGCAGAAGAGACAAACTCAGTCAAATGATTGGGGTCATCTATCCGGGCCATAGGAGCCCCTCAGTTACTGACATCATCGGGGGACTTTCAGCAATATCAGTGCAATTCACTAATCATAGTTGGGACCTGGTAGACAACAGCAAGTACCTCCTTACTAGATTTCCGAACGAGAGGGGGCTCACTTATGCGGCAAGCAGGACCTCGGTCCCTTTTAGGCAACATGAGGCCGTTTTCACGGTCTACCGATGGACGAGCCAAGAGGATGATCTATTTCGATATTCCCAGTGGTGGCTTGGGTATCGATCAGGGGACTACCCTTGCATCACTGGAATATAGTGGATCTGGCCAAACTGGTGACAAAATTTGCTCACCTATTAGATGTAGACGAAAGCACAGTGAAGAAGACAAACCTAGAGGCTGCCAAAGTTAAAATTGGGTGTTATAATGAACAATTAATTCTAAAGGAGTTCCACGCAGTGATCGGTATCCAGCTATGCAGGATTAGGATCGATATCCACTGCAAGATGATCACCCCGAGAGACCCGCTTCCGAAGACCTCTCTCACTGGTTAGGCGCCAGTCTCTCGGCCGATGGCCGGGGTGGAGACGTCAAGGGGAAGGGTCCTGCAGGGTAGGACTGGCAACCCCAAGGATCCCACCTCGCGATCATCGTCAACGGCGCCTGTCGGCAACTCACATGGCACAGAAGCGAGGAGGGGGTGCGCGGCCTCGGGGCGAGGACTGAGGGTCAGAACAATGTCAAAACGGTGACCGATCTAAGATGAAAAGGGGAAGAGGGGACTTTCAGTTCGGTTGGGGGAGATAGCGAGAATGGGGTAAGAGAGGAAAAAGTCACAAACTTTTGGACTGCCGAACCCTATGTCGAACCCACCCTAATTTGGGTATGCGGCAGGTAGGAGCTGCTAAGTACTTTGGGCAAAGAGCTCAGACTGCTCAGATGGGAGAGGTAAAGAGTCAAACAAAGCAAGTGAGGAGAGAGGGGGCAGGCCGTTCGGATCTCCGGGAGAGGAAAATTATTTATGGGTAGAAAAATTTCTCTTGAGTCCAAAATCCCACTGGAAATTGTGGTGGGGCCCAGTCAGGTAGAAGGGCTGACAGAAGAAGCTAGTAGGGTGGAACCTATAAATTTTGATGCTCTAATGGGTTTTTTTTGCAAAAATCAGAGACTTGGGATTGGATAATAAAGATGAGACATCTAGATCAATAAACAGTTGGGCCTACTTTCCATCATGCCTGGTCTGGATCGTAATATCCTAAAAAAGGTAACGGCCAGAATGATGGAGAGGATAGTTAAGGGTGAAAATAGCTGCTATGGAGTAAGGTCCCATAGGCGTCAACCTTCCAGGCTGTTTAAGAAGATGAGGGAGAGAAGAAGAAACTCCAAATTGGTAGAGGGTGATCAGGGCCAATATGCACCAGAAGAAGGAGAACAACAACCAGCTCAATCATATAGGGAGAAAACAAGGTTAAGACAAGGTGAAGAATGACCCACTATAGTAGCAGTCCGGTTTGATACAGACCGATGACAGAATCGTGCAACATACTTTACTTTCCGCCATACCAAATAGAAGGAGTTGAAGACTGGAGTAGAAAGGGGTGGGACTAATTACCAGAATGGAGAAGTTGCAACCATGAAAGCAAAAAGAAAGGCTACCATATTAAATTTGATCCAGGTATGGCCCAACACACTCTAGATATTTTTTAATTACTGCCTGATGAACTGCTTCTGGAAATAGCACATACCTATGACATAAACATAGGGGACACTCATAGCTCTAGGAGCCATAGATTGTCTATGATGAGGGGATTCAGGGATCCAGAATCTATAGTACAGAGTTTAGTAGAGGTAGAGGAGAGTTAGGATGACTCCTTCAGTATTGGAGAAGTATGTTAGATCTCTAGTTATGAATATCTTATTCTGGATTGTTAGGAGCTTGGGGGAGCCATCTGTTGACGAAACCTCCTGGTAGCAAGATCATCTGCCATAAAGAAGAAGATCCGCATCTCTGAAGCAAAGAAAAGAGTCTAACGCGACACTTATACAGTTGTGTTTTGCTTGTCAAAGCAACCAGAGCATGGACGTTTAATCAGAAGGAGTCCCAAGTCCAAAGCTCGGGGTCGGCGTTCCAGTTGAATTATGAAACCAAAATCTGAAATTCGCATTTCAGCTACATTTGAAGAACCGTAGGTTTAAAGTGTGAGATTTGCATCCCAATTCTATATTCGAAAAGATCTGCGAACATGAGGCTTAAGATTTACGACCCAGTTATAACAGGGAGAACTGCGAATCTAAAGTCTGAGATTCGCAATGCCAGTTATAACTTCTGGGGGTTTAATACAAATTCACTAAACCAGAAGGAAGAAAGTTACTACTCTGATCGTGGGAGCTAACGGCTGAACGAATGTGTCGGTACTACTCGAACGTGGGAGCTAACTACTGAACAAATATGTCGGCAATACTCAGATCATGAGGCTAACCGCTGAACGAGTATATCGGCACTATTACCTCGAAATCCCTATAAAAAAAAGAAGGGAGATCGAGGGAGGGGAGAGTTCTCTTGCTATTGCAGTTAGGAATTCAAAATCATTACCAACCAAAGATTTTGTGTAGAGTGTCAACGGAGATCAAGATCGTCCTCCATAGCTACCTAAAACCCAGCCTTAAACAAAGAGGAAGTCAATCTTCCTCATCTTTTGTAAATAGGAAACCGTTGAAGTTGTAATCTCCTATTAAAATATTCAATAAATAAATCACTTTTACAAACTTTATGGCGAACAAAAATTGGTAACTCCATTGAGGACCCATATCACTTCTGGTGATATGGTGGTAGCTCAATCCGACAGAATTCTGGTTGGAAATATGGTCGACTCTCTCTTCATCGAGGTCGACCAACAGAAATACGAAAAATTTCTTTCCTCCGGCTATAGGAGCCCTAAGTCCTTATAGAAATGCTGTAAGGTTTCCAACAACTTAATCTTCAAAAAGATCTCAAAGATAGCAGTCCAAGAAAAGGACTCTACAGACAATCCGGTCTAAAAAGAAGCTCCTCTCCTTCACTAACATTAGACTCAGGGTTAGCTCCTGCTGAGACCCATGATCTCCTTAGAAAAATGGATTGGGATCTCCATGATAATAAGGAAAAATGACCATTATCCAATGATTAGAAAAATAATGCGGAGAAGGAGGTTCCTCTCACTCGTACAATGAGAAGAAACCTGAGAAGAAGAATGGCTCGTACTCTCCGCAGGGCTATCCAGCAGTAGGAAACCATTGAACCACCACCGCGAAAGCCCACCGTACAAGTATGGATGCCAAAGCACGAAGGTGTGGTTCCAGGAAGAAAGAAGAATCAAGATGCAGAAGGGTTTACTTGCGTTTCGTATAGGAAACGGCGTACACCAACAAGATTTATTTAGCGGAGATTATATTCACATTCCTATTACCAGAAGAGAATCCCTTCCTCATGCCCCAAGAGGAAAACGTGATTTCTATAATCACGTTCTTAAATGTTGGCGCAAATCTCAAATTCGCGAAACAACTGGAAAACATGATTTAAAGAAGCGTGTTTTTAAAGAAGAATCTACTTCTAAGACAAAAGTCCCTTTTGTTCCGGTTAAAATGAAGTTTGCTCCAGAGATCTTTAAGGGGATAAAGACTCCTAAAATATCTTTTGGAGTTGATGCCACCACCATTGATCAGGAGGGTTCTAACACAAAAGATCTTAGGGAACTTCTTGATAAAAAGTGAGAAGAATCCCAAGCATCTCAGTGTCATTGTGAACAATTGATTAATGCAGTGCTATCACACTGTCATTGTGCGGCTACCGCTCCCGCTCCCGCTAGACAGTCGGTTTTTAATCGACTATCTTCGTCTCAACCTTCAAAGAGAAGAAGACGTAACAAGCAAGAGTTTTCTAAATCTGAGTATCCCGAAATGTCATCTAATATGATAAATTTTGGAGAGAGAAAGAAGAAAAAGAAAACGAAGAAAACTTCTAAGAAAGAAACTTCTAATTCTGAACACTTCTCAGGCCCGAAGAGTGTGTTCCATGATGAACGAGGTGTTTTTCAAAACACTCGACTTAGAAGGGGAGTTACAATCCCAATGGACTATAGATAGATAGCCGGAGTCTCTTCTGACAAAGAAGACACAGCCTAATCAATCATGGCCAAGTCGTAGACGTCCGATTCATTCCTTGAAGAATCCACCTCCGCGTACATGGCACAGAATAGTACCCCGGAGGAATTCATGCAATGGAAATATGAACAAGATAGAAGCATTCAACAACAGCAAAATAACATCAGCGAGATCAAAGACATGCTACATATTTTGTTGGAATTGGAGAAGACGAGAACGAAGAATATAGGAGGATTTTCTTCAGAGACTCCACGTTATGACCCAAAAATTGACAAAGGGAAGAATGCGGAAGGAGAAGGTCACATTCCCCATACAAATGAGAACGAAGATAATTAGGGTCATCATGAAGATGAGGATAATCGCTCTACGCATTTCATCATCAAGGAAGAATCTAAAATCAAGAAGGGAATGCAAATACCATGTGGATGGAGAGCTTTCAAAATCAATTGAATACTTTCATGCACAAGAACGATTTGCAGGAGTTGGGCATTGTAAGGCCATATCTGGTGGAATGGGAAGGTGTGCCATTCCCAGAAAATTACAAACCATTGAAGCTCAAGTCATTCGATGGTAAAAGGGTCACCTAATCAACACCTTTACTATTTTAAGTCTCAGATTGGGCATTTGACTGGAAATGACCCAATTATTTATACGAGCATTTATTAGCCCCTTAACAGGACTAGCATTTGAATGGGTTCGGAGATTAGAACTAAGAACCATCAACTCGTGGAATGAAATGGAGAAAGCCTTTTTGACAAGGTTTTATGAGGATGATATGGAAGTTTCAATGCCAACACTTTTAGCTACCAAGCAGAAAAAAGGAGAATCAGTTTGGGACTACATAAAAAGATTCAGAAATGATTCTCTTAGATGTTCGCATGGAATACCAGAGAAGACCCTGATAGAAACTTGTCGACATAATGCTTCGACTAAGGTTCTAGCCAGAATGGGAGCCGTAAAGTCTCAATCTGGAAAGATCTCGTGTTACAAGCTGAAGAAGCTAAAGAGATAACACCAAGGCTCGAAGAGGAAGAAAAACAAAGACAAAGTAATAGTCATAGATCTCGATATAAGGGACATAAAGAGAAAGAAACAATGGTGACTGATACTCCGCAGCCAACAAAGCCTCCTCCAAAAACTACTCCTCAATCGCGGTTCCCTCAAAAGCAATATGCTTTTAAAGATGACATACCAAGACCATCTTTAATTTGCTCATGACAAAGGGTATGCTGAAGCTACCAGAATCTAAGTGCCCTGAAGAATTAGGAAAGGTTAATGATCCTAATTACTGCGTGTATTATAGAATCATTAATCATTCTACGTTGAATTGTTATGTTCTTAAAGATAAGATTCAGGCTCTAGTGGATACTAAAGTCATTAAGGTTCAAGAACACCAGAAGAAGGTGACTGCGAATATGGTGACTTTCAGATTCGGTAAAGCGCCAGATTGGATAGAATCAATAGTATAAGATGGAGTGCAACCTATTCCCGAAGACATGATGAACATTATAAATTATGATCCGTATCAGTAACAAAAAAAGGATTATGTCCTTTCGAAACTGATAAAGGAGAAATAATGTGGGTGCACCCAGATCTTCTCGACGATAAGCAATTGTCTTCAAGCTCACCCGAAGAGAAGCGAAGAGGAAAGGTTCTTCTAATGTTGTTACTGTAATTCTAGAAGACGATATGAATATTCCTACTTTGACAGACTCAGAAGAAGAGGTTGGAGATTCTATGGTGGTTAACGTGGATCAACTTATCATTGGAACTCGTTCAAGGGGAGACTACTTAAAGAACTATGAGCAGGTAGCAGAACCTCAACCACCTCTAGAGAAGAACAAGCAAAAGGAGCTTAAATTTGACAAAACTCTCAAAAGCAAAGGTAAAGAGGTTACAGAGGGTTCCAAGAAGTCGTTCCAGTTTGATATATTGTCACAGTTGGCCAATATGCCTACGAGGATAACCTTATACGAGCTTCTAAAACTCTCTTAACCAAGTAGAGAAGCTTTAAGAGAAGCTCTATAAGACTCTAAAGTATTTCTGGTGCAAGTTTCAAAAGCAATTGAAGAAGAAAGAGAAGTCTGTACAGTATGTAATCAGATTTAAAGAGAGACGATCCCTTGCATAACCTTCACTCCAAGGGATATGCAAGTCAAAACAACAAATATCATCGCCCTTTGTATTATAAGAGATACATAGGGTCATCAGAGATCGACCACATTCAAGTTGATCCAGGATCTGCTTTGAGTATAATGCCGCGAAGAATGTGGAGTTAATTCAATGGTAGGAAGCGAAGGAAATTTTGCGACGAACAAACTGGCGACCACAGTGGGAGCCATCTCTTTCACTGATGAAGAGATTGTGGCGCAATCGGACGTTGATATGATCGGATCCGAAGAAGACACGCTGGTCGTTGAAATCGACCAGCAGAAGGACGAGGAGTTCCTCTCCTTCGGATTAGGTGACTTGGATGAGACACGGCACTATCGCCGTATGTACTCCAATGCCCGAGTGACGGGTAGAAAGGTATCCACCGAGAGACGGGGATCCTTGGAGACTACGGTTATAACGCCGGAGTCCACATAAGAAATCCTAGCCGAGGATGAGCTTCCGACTGCCGAAGAAGACCTAGGGACTGGACTGACCAGGATCCAACTCCGAAACAGGAACCGGAGAGCGAGGCGTAGAGCCCTCAAAGCCCGCCTTGGACGCGGAGCTAACTCTAGAGGACGCGAGGCTATGGTCCCTCGCAAACTGGCTTGCGCTACCCGCGAGACCAGTCTCTACCGCGTTAAACGCGAAGATACAACTTGCCTTAAAAGCAAGGAAAAGCCAGACGCGAGGCTATTACTGATCCTAGCGAGAGACGCGAAGCCAGTAAGGATTGCGCTAGTCGCAAAATACCCAACACTAGCGAGTTACGCGAGTATAAAAATTCTTCAAAGCCAGCGTGTGATTTTCCACGCGAGGCTATTACTGAGCCTAGCGAGAGACACGAAGCCAGTAAGGGTTGCGCTAGTCACAAAATACCCAACACTCGCGAGTTACGCGAGTATAAAAATTCTTCAAAACCAGCGTGTGATTTTCCATGCGAGGCATTACTGAGCCTAGCGAGAGACGCGAAGCCAGTAAGGGTTGCGCTAGTTGCAAAATACCCAACACTCGCGAGTTACGCGAGTATAAAAATTCTTCAAAGCCACCGTGTGATTCTCCACGCGAGGCTATTGCTGAGCCTAGCGAGAGACGCAAAGCCAGCAAGATTTGCCCTAGTCGCAAAATACTTAACACTCGCGAGTTACGCGAGTATAAAAATTCTTCAAAGCCAGTATGTGATTTTCCACGCGAGGCTATTACTGAGCCTAGCGAGAGACGCGAAGCCAGTAAGGGTTGCGCTAGTTGCAAAATACCCAACACTCGCGAATTACGCGAGTATAAAAATTCTTCAAAGCCAGCGTGTGATTTTCCACGCGAGGCTAAGCCAAGCGAGAAACGCGAGGCTGCTAGTGCTTGCAATAAACGCAAGATTCCTGACACTCGCGAGAAACGCGAGTATAAAAATTCTTTAAAGCCAGCGTGTGATTCTCCACGCGAGGCTAATACTGAGCCAAGCAATAAAAGCAAGGCCAGTAATACTTGCGAGAAACGCGAGATTCTCCGCGAGGAACGCGAGGATGATTGGCAGATAGTTGTCAGTCATAAAAACCACGCTAAGCGCGAAGCTATGATTTGCGTTAGTCGCAAAGATAAGCCAGTTTGCAAGAGTTTTCCTTCACGCGGGGCTATTATTCCAGAAGCTAAATTTCTGAAGACAAGCCATGCCAGCGAGAAACGCGAGGCTAACATGGCAAGATGCGGAGTCATTCCTCAGCCCCGCGCTACAATATGCAAAGCTACTTCTAAGCTCCGCGTGGATCAACCTAACTATAGAATTAGGACAGATTCTCGCGTCAGCGGACCGGAACTGGACTCCAGTAATCCCAAGAAGCTCCAGTGGGTTCCTAGACCCTCTCAAAAGATGGATAGGTCCCACGACTCCATGGCTAAGGTCACCAATCTCAGAAATTACTTGACAAAAATAAGAAATATGACTCAAGCTCAGCCACACTCAACATGTCATTGTGAGCAGCTCATAACAGCCATATCCGCTGTATTGGATAAATGCTGTTGTACCAAGAAGAGAGTATCTGTATTTAATAGAATAACTGAGTCTTGTCAAGATACTCCTATAAGGAGGAAGAATAATCTGAGATATCAAACCACAGAAAAAGAGGTAAAGGCAGTGACCTCAAATATGGTCGGCAAAAACAAAAAGAATATGGAGAAAGAATATGAGTCGGATGCAGATGATGAACAACCACGCCATCTTACTCGACTCAAATCAAGTGCTGTTATTCCTCGGAATTATAAGAAACTTTCAAAAGGTTCTTATGATAATGACAGCGATAATTCAACTATAGTTTCCCCAAAATCTCGTGCATCTTCCCGACCACGAAAACCAGCATCGCATATGGTGGATAAATCCGATGACATTGACCAGAGAATGGAAGCCCAAGAGCAGATGATTCGAGGTCAGCAGAAGGCCATTGATGACCTCAAACTAATACTTCTAAAAATGGTCGAAAATACCCGGAAAATAGCCGATGATAAGGCTAAAACTTCTTCGGAACCGCCACCTAAGGCAAATGAAGAAACTAAAGAAGAAAAGGCTTATTCGATACATGAGGATGATGACAAATACTCTTTCCATGATCCTCATGGAGAAAAGATCGAGAAATTGCAAAGCCAACTTGATGCCTTGATGCACAAGAAGGAACTGAAAGAATTGGGGGTTTCAAGACCATACCCGCCTGAATGGGATTTGGCACCTTATCCCGAAAAATATAAACCCCTCAAATTGGAGTCATATGACGGGAAGGGGTCCCCAAGCCAGCATATCTATTACTTCTTATCGCAGGCAGGTCATCTAATGGAAAATGATCCCATAATGACCAAAGTATTTGCGAGCACCCTGCGAGGGCCTGCTTTTACATGGTTCATGCAGTTGCCCCCAGGATCTATTAATGCCTGGTTTGACGTCGAGAAACAGTTCTTAGCATGTTTCTTTGAGAATGATACCGAAATATCGGTTCATTCCCTCCTTGCAACGAAACAAGGGGAAGAAGAAACGGTCAAAAGTTTTATTGAACGCTTCAGGGAAAAGTCCATGTATTGTCGACACGGTATGACCCAGGAAACCCTGGTGGAAACCTGCAAGCATAATTTCAGGATCGGCGTGCTGATAAGAATAGGAGCTGTAGAGTCCAAAACTTGGAAAGATCTGCTGAGACAGGGAGAGCTGGCAGAAGATATAATTCACCGGATTAAGGAATCTCGTAGCATGAGAAACTCTACAAATAACAGGCCATATCCACAGAATCCTAAAAATAAAGGGAAGGCTATGATGGCATCAGTTGCAGGTCCGAAACCAAGACCTCAGAATCCGAGAGGTGCAGGCCAAAATAAGCCCCGACAAGATAAAACTTATACATTCAAGACGGAGCAGACAGGTACTCTATTCCATCTCCTCCTAAGAAAGGGCTTGCTAAAACTTTCGGAAAATGGAAAACCGGAAGTCGTTGGTAAAACCAACGACCCTAACTATTGCCTGTACCATCGGAATGTCAGGCACCCAACTAAGAATTGCTATCCTCTTAAGAATCGAATTCAGGCATTGATAGAAGCCGGGATTCTCACACTTAAGGAGGAACAGAAGAAGGTTTCTGCAAATATGACAACTTTAATTGGAACCAATAAGTTCCCTGTCAGAGCAATCCTGCCAGAGTGATCCATGTACCAGTAGGGAAGCCAATATCGACACCAAGCACGGGCAGCCCGCACTTGCAAGTTAGCCCCTTGGATATGCTCCGAACTACAGCTGTGATCGAATCGTCCTCATTGGCTAGTAGCCGGATTTTGCTGGGGGTGCCGAAAATATTGACGATGATAAACATCATGCTTCTGCTATTCTCAATAGCCATTGGGATGGCTAATTGGGTGCTATAAATATTTTTTTTTTCCAATGCTATCAAAGCAGCGGGAAGAGGAGATCAAGTTCCTCGCCAACCCTATCATACTGGGGGTAAAAGTATGAAATTAACTACCCAATGCTGATTAAAAGCAAATGGGAGAGGAAATCAATTCCTCGACAACTCATCATGCTGAGGGGAATAGCATGGCTAGCCCAACGCAAACGGCGATTGGTAAAGGCTAATCAAATCCGTTGATAGCTGGGGGTTTGCTAAAAATCCCGTGGACCTGTCATGTTAAGATTTTACCTCTGACAGTATGATTTGGATTATTCCTATCTCCGTTCAAGTTACGCGTGAGAGCACTTGGACTAGGCATGCGCAATTTGGCGCCTCTGCCGAAATTAGATGGTCCTTACCTGATCATATCAGTATTAATGATCTAAGTTACGCAAAAGAGTCTTAGATTATTTTACCAGAATTATCAACCATCTATTTGTTGAGCAAGCAAGATTCTTGAAGCCGACAGATAGAGAGGAAAATAATTTGCCTTTACTTCATAAAAGAAAAAGATTACAGAAGAAGAGGGAGTTATAGCTCTCCCAAAAGCCTCAATAATCTGACATCAAGCCTCATGGGGTGTTGAAATTCCCTGGTTCACATACAAGAGATCTCCTCTGTAAATGTCAACTATGATCTGTTTAAAATTCTTAGTGGATCATCTGAAGATATTGCTACAAGAATCCTAATGAAGATACACAAGTTGGATTCGACATGCTACAAACCCTTACATGATCATCTAACAGAAATGATCCTCAAGAAAACTTAATGGGCTTTGTAACTCCTTCAAGAGGAGCCAGAGCTTGAAAAACTGCAATTATGTTGTAAAGTATATGCTTCTAGCTTCCTTAGAGTTACTTTCGTTGATAAAGATCGGTGCATAACCTGCTTTTGAAGATATATCAGGGAGAAGCTACATCCCAAGTCATCAGATTAGACCCAGTTCACTGCAAAAGAAGAATCAGGAGTTCTACAAAAATTTGGAAAATCTTCTAAGTATGAAAACGCGGAGCTAAACTCCTCGTACAGTTGAAGAAATAGCCTCGAGCTTTAAACGCAGAGGATGACGCGATAACTTCGCGTAAACGAAGGATAGAGTTTCTCTCTGCTGTTTCCTTCTCTTTCATAGCCTCGGGACATGAAGCGACTGCTAATCAAAGATAGCCTCGCAATTCCTCGCGACTGCTAATCAAAGATAGCCTCGCAATTCCTCGCGACTGCTAATCAAAGATAGCCTCGCAGATTCATCACGACTGCTAGTCAGATAAGCCCCACGTTTCAAGCGCAGGGATGACGCGATAACTTCGCGTAGAGACAGATCAGAGTTCCTCTCTGACTTCTCCTTCTCCTTCAAGCCTTACGGCCGGAGAACGGCGATCTCGCCGGTAAAGCAAACAATTGGCCGGATTAAACCGAGCCAAAACATCTCAGAATGGTTCTTAGAAGACCAAGAGTTAAGCTTTTTACCTTCGGAAGACGCTGCATAGACTGGTTCGTCGTCGCGTCTACTTCCACGGCCGCTGCCATTAACGCCGGCCAACGTGCGTCTAGCCAAACTCCTCTGAAATGACATCCTAATGATGAAAATTTATGGAGAGTCAAGGGGAGATCAATTGAAGATCATTCGTCGACATGAGTCACTCGACTACCAGAGTTTTGGAGTTTTCAAACTCTCCCAATGAAGAAGAAGAGGAGCCAGGAGCTCTATTTAAATAGATGATCCGCTGCTTGGTATTCGGCGCAGAAATTCGGAGTAATTAATGAAGAAATTACTCATTTCACTGAAAATGAAGTGAAACTGATTAGCTCTGCGTAGGCGAGCATAACGCGAAGGAGACTTGGTATTCTAACTCTGCGTTTCAGTTTAAGTATCCAAAGTATTTCAAAATTTGCTAAGTTCTAAGTCATTTTGAAAACTTTGGAGGGGGTTCTGTTGGCAGTGAAAATTTCTAAGTTAAAAGGATTTTCCACAACAGATCGCGGAGCTAACTCAGTAGCTCCGCGTTTGGCTACTTTTGCCTCGCGTTTGAGTAAAACGTGGAGATGTTTAATAGCTCCGCGTTAGCTCCGCATTCTGGTTTCTTAGCTCCGCATTTTGATGAGATTATCTCCGCGTGAGTAGATAACCAGAATCCTAAATTGATTGAGATTATAATTTGGGTTTATCCAAATATCTAAATTGAGTCCAATCATAATCCTAAATTGATTGTGATTGAGATTTGATCTTATCCAATACTCAAATTGAATCCAATCAGAATTCTAAATCAAGAGATTTAAATCAATATTAAATATTAGATTAGAATCCTTGATGAATACAAAAATCTTTATTCCTATTCCTATGGAAAGCTTTATTCCTATTCCTACGGAAACTGTCATAACCACTAAAGTCTATAAATACCCTCTTTGAGGAGACTTTAGGAGAATAAAGATATACAAGATCAATCTTTTGATTAAAGTCTTCTTCTTTTTTCAGCATCGGAAGCCTCCTATCAATCCTTTGGCAATTCAAGTATGCGAGAGAGCCTTGAAGCCTTTGCTGATCATCTTCTGAAATCTTGGAGAATTCAAGTTACGCATAGAGCCTTGAGTTCGTGAAGATCAGAGAAAATCACCATCTTCTTTCTGGAGTTCTTGAAAAGTTCGAGTTATGCGAGAGAGCCTTGAACAAATCAAAACCAGAGAAGATCGTCTATATTCGGCCGATATCTTTAAAAGAGAAGATTTCAACGTACCGATCGTCCAAAGGAACTACTATAGATCCCATCACCACAGATCCCACGAAACTATTGTAAAAGAGAGAGATTGACATATAAAATCCTCTCGTTTGTTCTTTTTATCTCTTGTTCACTTCCGTTTTAATCTAAGATGTATTCGATGGAAGGAAGCGAAGAAACTTTTGCGACGAACAGACCACATTCAAGTTGATCCAGGATCTGCTTTGAGTATAATGTCGCGAAGAATGTTACGGTATCTTGGAGTCCCAATGAGCAGACTAGCAACAACGAATACTACTATTTTTGGATTTAACGCCGATGGTAGTAGACCATTGGGCAAGATAAAGTTAAAATGCCAAATTAGCAATTTAAAAATGGAAGTCACATATTTTGTGATAGATATTGACACGTCTTATAATTTTCTGCTCGGAAGGCCCTGGATCCATAATAATCTCATTGTTCCATCTACACTGCATCAATGCATGAAATATGTAGATAAAAATTGGAACGTGAAGACTCTGGTGGTAGAAAAATAACCATTTAAAGGAGTTAAAAATTACTTTACTTATGCCTTGTTATATCAAGATACGCTCAATGGCTCGGATCAACCTGCTCTAGATGTGGTTGATAGTGGCGACGAAACTAATACAGAATCAAGATCCGAAGATTCAAAATTCGATGATGTAAGTTGGGATGGTGAGCCCATTGTAATAAGCCTCGAAGGCCTTGATGTAAGTGACACCATTCACTCTGATGGTGAATAGATAATAAATGAACACGTAAAGTTTGCTTATTCTTCTGATGTTGATTACGAACCCTCAAGTACTAGTACTGATGTGGTCAGTGATCATTTGGATAAAATATACTCTTTAGCTTCTTTTCAAGCACCCATCCGATCATCCTTTTATGAACAAAGTGATGATGATGAAGATGCGAATGAAGCTATTTTTGAAATCCCTCCTGAGGATGAAATTCATAAACCTATAATATTTGGAAAAGCAAATGTTAAGGATAAAACAAAATACATGGGTTCTGAAGAAGAACAGGAAAATTTCGAGTTCTTCCATTATGATGAAAATTCTCGTAAATTAATGAGGAAAATGAGTTACAACCTAGCCGATGGCAGGGGGTTGAACTTCGAAAACGTAAGGAAAACAATCCTCCAACCCTTTGCTCCAGAAGGAAAGTTGCCAGACTATTATCATAAGATTGGTAGGGGGTTGGAATATGTTACCACTTTCGAAAATCTGCCAAATAAAAAATCTGAAGAAAGATAACCATATCACTCATCAGAATCATCGCACTGGGATTCAGATATTAGTGTCGGCGTAACCTTCCGCGAAGTTTCTGTTAACATGGTCTCTGAGATCCAAGAAAATGAAGACACTGGCAAAACTCCACCAATGAAGGATGACTCTTGGGCCAAGCATCTTAATATGAAGTGGGAAATTCAATTTGAACAACGGGAACCTCCGACTGAAGATAAGATGATCGAAATAAATATGGGTGATGAAATAAATTCTAAACCCATATTTATAAGCGAGAATTTATCTTTAGAAGAAAATGAAGAGTTGATATCCCTCGTTCGCAAATATATTGATGTCTTCGCTTAGAATTATGAAGATATGTCAGGATTAGATCCAAAAGTCGCAATTCATAAATTGAACATCTGATCAGATATGAAGCCGATAAAGTAGCAATAAAAAAGATTCCGTCCAGAAATTATGAAAGCAATTGAGATTGAAATTAAAAAGTTGATCAAATCGGGTTTTATTCGCAAAGAACAGCATCCTGATTGGGTCGCAAATATAGTTTCTGTGACCAAGAAGAATGGAAAGATCCGGATCTGCATTGATTTCAGATATTTGAATGAAGCATACCCGAAAAATGAATTTCCATTACCCATTACAGAAGTCATGATAGACAATACTTATGGTTATGAACGCATGTTATTTATGGATGGTTTTCAGGATATAATCAAATCAAGATGTACCCCGATGATGAAAAACACACATCCTTCAGAACACCACTTGGAGTGTTCTGTCATACAGTCAATGCCATTTGGTTTAAAGAATGTTGGTGCCACGTATCAACGTGCTATGAACACAATATTTCAAGAACACCTACAAAAGACATTAGAATACTATGTAGATAATCTGGCAATTAAAAACAAAAACAAGGATGATCATCTTCACGACTTGAGCACAATATTTGGTCTTATGCGGAAACACCAGCTTAAGATGAACCCTACTAAATCTTTTCTGGGAGTTTCTAGTGGAAAATTTCTCGGTTTTGTAGTAACTTCCAAAGGAATCCATCTTGATTCAGACAAAATCAAGGCAATCCGAGATATACTTCCTCCTAAGAATCTCAAAGAATTAAGAGGACTACAAGGTAGATTGGCATATATCCACAGATTTATATCAAATTTATCTGGTATGTGTCAGCCTTTTACAAGATTAATGAAAAAAGGAGTGTCATTTGTTTGGAAGACGCATGCCAAAAGGTTTTTGAAGAAATCAAAGAATATCTCACTAAACCGCATGTACTCGTAACTCCAGTCTCAGGGGTACATTTCCTGTTATATGTGAGAGCTATGTATCGTTCCTTAGGAGTTTTATTGGCACAAAAGAATGAATTGGGTCATGACAAGCTATTTATTATCTCAACAGAATGATGATTGGGACTAAACATCAATATAATCCAGTAGAAAAGGAATATTTAGCTTTAGTATTTGCGGTCCAAAAAATATGATACTATTAGTTGGACAAACTATTCACGTTATATCGAGAGTTAATCCTTTAAGAATATTAATAACTAAACCGGAGTCGTTAAATTCAAGACTGTCCATTAGGCTATTTTGTTATCACAGTATGAAATGCATTTCGTCTCGCAAAAATTAAATAAAGGACAGGCTATAACTGATTTCTTAGCTGAACACCCAATTCCAGTATCTTCAAAGTTATATGAACAAATTCCTGACGAATTAGGCAAAGGAACTTCAGTCCTGAAGGAAGACATTTCGCAAGTAGATGCTGAAGTAAATATTATTATAGAGGACATATGACGACTTTCCTTCGATGGTGCTTCCAAAATGGGATCCAAAGAAAAGATGGTAGCAGGAGTAGGAGTTGTTTTCTTTTCTCCTTACAACCACATCATTTCTCAAGCGTATTCATTGATAGATTCATGTTCCAATAATGTTGCAGAATATAATGCCCTCATAATTGGTTTAAAAATAGCTAAACAATTGGGATTTAGATATTTAGAAGCATATGAGAATTCTCAACTTGTTATAAATCAAGTCAAAGGAGAATACGAGGTCAAGAATGAAGACCTTCTGCCATACTATCAAACAATAATAAAAATAGTTGATAGCTTCGATGGTTTCTATATCAGTCATATAAAACGCTCTCAAAATAGCTATGCAGATTCACTGACCTCCTTAGCTGCTACCTTAGCATTACCCAAACATACTAAGAAGCGAATTACTGTGGGAAGTAAAGAATTGTTCTGTCCGAGAAATGAACCTGAGGCTGAATTGAAGAAGCAAAAAGAAAGTGAATCATGTGTTTTTGAGTCAAATCTCAAACGAAGAGATTGGCGATTCCCTTACATAGATTATGTTCTTTATGGGATATTGCCTGAAGATCCTAAAGAAGCCAGAGCAATTCAAAGAAAGACTATTCGATTCAATTATAATACTGAACTCCAAATATTATACAGAAAATCCTATGATAGAGTTTTACTTCATTGTCTTTCTAATCGAGAAGCTCAGAAAGCACTCGAAGAGGCTCACGATGGTATCTGCGAAGCACATCAAGAAGGACCAAAACTTTGGGATATACTCCGAAGAATGGATTATTATTGGCCCAAGATGATGACAGAGGTGGTCGTCTACACTAAAAAATGTAGAGCCTGCCAAGTACATGCAGATTTTATACATGAAGCTTCCGAATATCTTCACCCGACGGCTACATCATGGCCATTTGAACAATGAGGAATGGACATTATTGGATCAATTTCTCCACCATCAACAAAAGGACATGATTCATTCTAGCTATAACGGATTACTTCTCGAAGTGGACTGAAGTTGTTTCTCTAACCGAAGTGAAGTCATCAGACGTGATCAAATTCAATAAACATCATGTGCTATATCACTTCGGGGTACTCAGGAAAATTATTCATGACAACAGACCTCAGTTCGTGAGCCAGTCATTTTTCAGATTTTGTAATAAATACAAAATTAAGAATGTGGCTTCTTCGCCATATTATCCTACAGCCAATGGTTTGGCAGAAGCCTTCAACAAAACCATTGTGAAACTCCTCAAGAAGTTCATTTCATCCAACCAAAGAGACTGGGATGAAAAGCTTGGAGAATGCATTTGGGCATATCGCACCGCTGTCAGAGCCCCTACTAATACTATACCATTTTCTTTGGTGTAAGAGTCAGAAGCAATCTTGCCACTGGAGATCCAAATTCCGTCATTACGAATTGCATTGGCAACTAAAATTACACAAGAGGAACGACATCAACAAAAAACTTCAAGAGCTAGAAGCTCTAGATGATAAACGATTGGAACCTCAACAAAATATTGAACTATACCAAGCGCAAATCTCCATAACTTTTAACAAAAAAGTCAAGTAGAGGACTTTCAAGAAAGGCGAATTGGTTCTTTCGGTCAGGAGACCAATCATAATTGATAAAAAATCTAGAGAAGTTCCAGCCAAAATGGGAAAGACCTTTTGTCATTGACGCGGCCTATTCTAATGGCGCATATCGGTTGGCAAAACCGAATGGTGATAAAATCATGATGCCAATTAATGATAAGTTTTTGAAGAAATATTATTCTTAGTAAAAATACTGCGGAACACCAGCTGAAATATAGTTTGGGCAGTTCAACGCAAATGATGAATAAAGTTTATTTGTAACCAGGGGTTCATTAACAAATTTTCCCAATTCTGAACTAAAGATTTTGAATCGCGAATCAAGATATCCTTCCCTCCAAATTTGCCAAGTTAAAAAATATCTCTGGCGAATCAAAATATCCTTTCCTCCAAATTTGCCAAGTTAAAAAATACCTCTGATAAGTCAAGATATCCTTCCCTCCAAATTTGCCAAGTTAAAAAATTACCTCTGGCAAATCAAAATTTCCTTCCAAATTTGCCAAGTTAAAAAATATCTCTGACGAATCAAAAGCCGTTATACTATAAGTCACTAAACAGTATGAATTTTTACTTGATCAGGAAAGTTAACAGTTACTTCTATCCTGATTCAAGACATTTTCTCATTTGCAACAATTTTGAGTTGTTGGAAAGTTTCGGACGATTGAATAATGACTTCAATATTCATAAAGTTAATAGTTACCTCTGGTGATCAATCCCAAAATCATTCATCAAGTTAACAATTATCTCTGATGATCAATACTAAAATCATTCATCAAGTTAATGGCTAGCTCTGGTTGAATGATAAAAATATATCTCTTTAGTCATTATTAAATCAAAATTACAAAGAGTTCCTTGGCATCATACAACCAATAAAAATGAGTACAAATCATTGAATCAAGAGAACATTAAAAATTCTCGTCGAATATCGAAAAGATGGCTTAAAGATAAAAAGTTTGCTTCTGTAGCCTCCTCCCGCCGATGGTTAAGGACCTTCAAGTTGATTCGCTCAGTCATGATCAACGTCACTAGTGACTTGATTAGTGAAAAACTGGGTGTACCAAATGCATGTTTCCAACCGTACAATGTGAGGAATTTCTGAAATTGAGTGCTGCCCATAACCATCTATCATCCTCGCCTAGAGGGATGCTAGGCAAGAGATAGAACATCGACATAGACTACTTGGCTTTCCAAAAAGATATTGGAAGCAATTATAAACCAAGCAGGTCTGTGTCATTGTTAAGGAGAATGACTACAGTTATCTCCTGCAATGAACTAAAAATCTTGTTAGAAAACATAAAAGAAAATACATGATTTTATGTTTATAATAAGAGAAATTTATCTTAATTAAGGAAAATGACTACGGTCATAATGATCTTCCCAATGGAGTACTCTTTCAGGTTGATGTTGTCTGGAGGTCTTGTAATATGCCACCCCCGATTTAATACCTCAACTCTGCACGAGGGAATCAGCTCTGAAAGAGTCTCAAAAAAGACAGAGAGACGAAAACTTTTCGCAAGTCAGAATGATTCTCTATGGGAAGAATCCAACATCTTATATAGAGAATTCCATAATCAAAATCTTCAGTTAGGAGAAGATATGGGCAAAATCTTTGGTTGAGATCCTTGATCCAGATCTCAATAAAATTTATTGTTGTTGCATAGGATGCTTATATATCGGTGCCAGAAAGTAAAATCTTTGATTAAGATCCTATCATTAATAAAGGCATGCAACACTTAGATATTTGCACAAAAAGAGGCCAAGTCAAATGAATGGAAAGGTCATTCCATAACTTACAGATTTTATGAGAAGCTGCTGAAGCAGAATAGTTATGCAAAGTCGCAGACTTACAAATGTTAAGTCGCGAGTTTGATGCAAAGTCGCGAACTTACAAATATTAAGTCGCAAGTCTGATGCAAAGTTGCGGACTTACAAATGTTAAGTCGCGAGTCTGATGCAAAGTCACGGACTAACAAATGTTAAGTCGCGAGTCTGGCACATATTCGCAGACTTCCAGATATAAAGCCGCAAGTATTATACAAAATTATGAAGACAAGTAAGTTGCATGTTTAAAACGCAAAGTTGTATCTGATATACAGAGATTAAGAGATGCTATTAAAAGAATTCTTTCAGGATATTCGGATTACAGGAGTCTCTTGGAAAAGAAAAACTTCCATTATAAATTCAATAATTCAGAAGAGCCTTTATCTTTTCCTCAGCATCACTAATCTCTTGCTGGATAATCTCATAAGCTTGGATAGCGGCTTGTTGGCATAATTTTGTTTACTGGCAATTGTACTTCTTACTGAAGCAGCCTCTAGTGCTTCTAATTCGGTTTGGATAGCCTGAAGATCTTTAGCTGCATTGTCGCGCTGCCTAGACAAACTCATGAGGTTCTTCATTGATTCTTCGTGCTCCTTGGTGATTTTAGCCAGGAAAGCTTAAGTTTTAGCGATGGATTCCTGAGTCCTGACAATAGCTTGATCATGATCCTTAACAATTGAAGCAGCATTCTCTACTTGAAGAACCAGATACTGACTATTCAATTGGCTCTTTTCAAAACAAGCCTTGCAAGCATCAATTTTCTCTTTAACTTCCTTCTGGAACTTGAGTTGTTCCTCCATCAGTTTCTGAAAAATAGCTTCAACTATTTTAGATTTATCTGTACTATGTGATCTTGACAAGGATTTAGTATGATTCTAAAGCTGAGCTATCATAAGTCTGTAAGGAGCGGCTTTTCATCTCCGCATATGCTAACTATACCAGCCAGGTAAATGTTAAGAACATGGGCAATAGAAGAGAAGGAAACCCCATTTTAAGACGTTATCAATGCAGCGATCCAGAAAATAAAGGAAGGTTTCCACTGTATCTCTTAGCAAGATAGTTTCAAAAGCATCAATCTCCATGTGAGAATAATCAACAACAGTTGGAGTCAGTGTAGTGTAAACTGTACTTGCTGCAAGGAAACAGTAGCACCAGTATCATAAAGAGCAAAGCTCTTAGTAGTTCCAACAGGGATAGCAGCTGCAATGTCCTCAACAAAGATAAAAGTTGTAACAGCTGTAGTTGGGACAACAGGTAGGGTGGTCTCTACCAAAGGAGCTGCTACCTCCAGAGAATCAGCAACAAAAACAGTAACCTCAGTTACCCCATGGGCTGCATCAGAAGTAACTCTGTGATAGTATTATCCGACGGAGTGTTCTCTGTATCCATATGCTCTGAAGCTAGAGTTGAGGGAGGAATTGCTAAAAAAAGAGAATAATAATAGAAAAGATGCAGTTAAAGAAAATATATATGATGAAGACCTTGTCATAAATAAGATCCAAGAGTAAACCTTGAGGCAGAGCACTGGATTCTCCAGGCCCGTATACTTCAGCTCTCTCTTCTCCCGTCAAGAAAACGTACTTACCATGATTTGACGGAGGAGTAGGAGAACGAACGTCATCGCTGTCAACGTCATCATCATCATCATCATTGTCCCAATCATCAGGATCTCCTGAGGGAGGTATTGTCTTCAAAGAAGAATCCGACGCACGGACTTCCCCAATTATTTGCACTTCATCATCAATAACAGTTGAGATGCTGAATGGGTAAGGATCGCAGAATCCTTTTGTGCAGGAAGAGTAACAGAAGAGGGATCAACCACTATAGCAGGATAGGGAAAATAGGTCCCTGACTTCTACGTTTTTTAGAGGAATGAGAAATTAAAGCTGAATCATCTTCATCTTCTTTCGAATCTTCTTCAACAGTCTCGATGCTTCAACCCGAGCTAGATCTACCACACCAGCTTTAGACAACAAGTCCTGCGGGGTGGTAGGCAAGTCACTGAGATGCTTCAACCTTTTTTGCTTGTATAAAAGCTTCATGGGAGGAGATTTTGGCTGAGGAGAGGTTTCTTTAGATGTTGGAAGTGGAGAAATATTAATAGAAGCAGGTTGGGTCAATAGGACCATGACATTATTATCCTCTTCTCTCTGTTGTATCATCAACTCCAATTCCTCAGAATAACATTCTGCTCCAAAGTCCTCCATCCCAACCACTTTCTTGCTACTAGCCTCCTTCTTTTGAGCATACCATGCTCTAATCTCCTTTAGACAAGTGAGATTTACATTGAAGTTATGAGGCAGTCACATACCACTTGTAGAAACTGAAACTCATACACGAGTTTGGGGTCTTGATCGGAAGATCGAATCTAGCTTGTGTACCACCAGCAATGAAATGGAACCAAACTCGAGTTCCTTCAAACAAATTTTTGTCAAAACTTATTTCTCTGTTTGGATTGCCGATATATAGTTGATCTTACCCGAACTGTCAAGCAAAGCGACTTGGGTAGTAGGGCTCTATGTAACAGTGGTTTCCTAAGAGAAGAACCAAGTGTCCGGGGCGAATGTTTATTAAACACCAGAAACACCTAAGGGACAAAGTTGTGAATTTGTCAGTGCCCGTAGCATCCACGAATTCTTCTCTATATCCAGCATTTGGGAAGTATGGAAAACATTAGAACAATTCGTAATTCGCGTAAAAACGAAGTTTCCTGCGAATTGCAGCCATATAGCCCCCTTTCCACTGTGACCTCTCGTAGTATTGTACCTTGGGGGTGCTCAAGTCAATCTGCGAATCGGCTGGACTCATCAAAGAAGGGCTGTGTAAAACTAGCCAAGCCATCAGATAAGTGTAGAGAAGTTCTACATGCGGATTAGGAGTTTTAGTGATCAATTCTCCTTTGTCGTTCTGCTCCTTCTTGACATTGCAGAATTTGTCAACCAATTTTCTCAGCCCGCTTTGAATCCCACACACCATCACGGGTAGTAAACTGAGTCGTTGCCCAAATGCGAGCAAGATGGCCGGATACACTGCTCTAACGGGTATAGTATCCTGCAACGGAACCATGCATTTTTTCAACCAAAGCATCAAATAACCTGCCAGAAAAACTGGATCAGATAAAGGCCGAAGAAATTGGCAGTGGAAACTTTCGAAAGACATCCCGGCCTTGAAAACGTCCTCCTCAGATTCGACGACATAGGCATCTATTCTGAAACTGGCAATTCTCCTCTCAACCTCCTTTTTAGAAATCAGAGGAAGACGGGTAAAATTGGTACTATTCTTTGAGAATTTGGAAAGAAGAAATTGTAGCCACTTCTTCTACTTTACATTACGAGTGCCAGACATATGAGCATAGATATGATAATGAGAAAATAATTCCCAGTAAGTGTCCTAAACCATGGGGTCCTGAGTTTTCAACAAATGAAGTTCTTCTCCTGTAGGACATACTCTTCATATGGAATGTCCCCCATTGGTAGTCCTGAGATCTCATACATCTCATGCAGAGCAAATCCCAGTTCATCGCGAAGAGTGAAAATGGTACAAGTGTCAGGATTGTACAGTTCCAACAAAGAAAAAAAGTGGAACCGGCTGGCAGAAATGCCATGCTGAACTGCCCTAATGTCACGGTAAATGTTTGCATGCTGAAACTGATCTCTTAAAGTCTTCAGAAAAAAGTTAGTCAAAATTGTCCACTCTCCTTTGGAAGAGCAATGAACCCATCAGTATGACAAAAGTCCTGAACTGGAAATTCTCTTTGCGCATCAACAAATTGGTGCAGAAAGTTTTGAGCAACTATGGGTGTTTTACCCAAAGGAATGTCTTGTTTAAAAGACCCTGGAAACAATCCACAGAAATATTTTCCAGTAGAACGGGGAAAGGCACCTTTTGCATTGAATGCACCCAGCAAGATGCCATCCTACGGCCTATTTAAGTGCCAGTCTATTTGTCTGGGAATGAAAAGAGATTGAAGAAACAGAAAGGGGTAAGACCTCTCCATATTGGGAAGAAACAAGTTGCGACCATTAACCTGATGAAGCCATTTATAATCCCCATCATCCAAACCATCCTCAGGTGTCGAGAAATGATCACCAAACAAGAAAGCAGGCTTATTCAATAAGGACCTATCATTTCCCTCAAAAGGAGCGATCGTCATCAGTTCTCGTAATATAGGACGAGTAGGATTCAGAACTTTACTTTTCCTTTCCCGTCCGCTGGATGCTGCACAACCTGGAAAAACTTGCTCGAACCTGAACTCTTTCTTCCCATCATAGCCGCATAGATAACCAAAGTAATGGTCTTTTGGCTAAGGGTTTAAGGCGTAATCAACTGCAAGCAAGATTTTTAGATTAAAATTAAGTTAAGAAAGAACCGCCTTCTAATGTGTGGCAAGAAAATTACTTCCCATTAAAGGTTCTTGCCGAACCACGATAGAGCTGGAAATTGTTTGGAGGTCCGGATAACCACTTGCAGAAGCATCAGGAGAAGAAGCTTTTCTTATCATCTTTTGTAGACTAAAGACTAAGAAATCTTTTGTGAAAAATTGAAGGCTGGAGAACGCAGAAGGTGAAGAGCTTTGAAAACCTTGAAGAGGAACCTAAAGTTCAAATTTCTCAGAGAAAATTTAGAACAACCCCAACTCATGAAGTCAAGATTTTATATCAGATGATTTGACGGACGAGATCTTTGGATAGACGTGATCATTGGCCCTAATCTCGTGCATATCCCTTCATTTAATGCAGCTCAGAGAATGTCTCAATCTCTATGCCATGAAAAGTGGTAACTTTTCGGATTTTCTGCAAAAAGAAAATTTGCGGTTCTAATACAGAGTCGTATTCTCTCTCTAGAAGGGGAACTCGCGATCCTAATACAGAGTTATGCTCTCTTCGAAAAAGGAAGTTCGCTATTCGAAAATACAGAGTCACGCTTTCTTCAAAACTGGAGTTCGCAATCCTAATATAGAGTCGTGCTCTCTTCAAAATTTGAGTTTGCGATCCTAATACAGAGTCGTGCTCTCTTCGATAAAGGAAGTTCACGATTCTAATACAAAGTCATGTTTTCTTCAAAAATGGAGTTCGCGATCCTAATACAGAGTCATGTTCTCTTCGACAAAGGAAGTTCGCGATTCAAAAATACAGAGTTGTGCTCTCTCTTCGAAAAAGAAAGTTCGCGATCCAAATACAGAGTCATGCTCATGATTCTAATATAGAGTTATGTTTTCTTCAAAATGGAGTTCGAGATCCTAATATAGAATCCTACTTCTTACCAAAAGATGAAGTTTACGAAGAAGATGTTTTTGCCAAATTATCCAAAGTATTCCAAAACGCCTCCAGGACCATGGGGTTTTGAAAACTTTAGAGGGAATTTTGTTGACGAAACTTCTTGGTAGCAACGTCATCTGCCATAAAGAAGAAGATCCGCTTCTCTGAAGTAAAGAAAAGAGTATAATGCGACACTTAGACATTTGTGTTTTGCTTTTCAAAGCGACCAGAGCATGGACGTTTCATTAGAAGGAGTCCCAAGTCTAAAGCTCAGGGTTTGCATTCCAGTTGAATTACGAACCCAAAATCTGAAATTTGCATTTCAACTACATTTGAAGAACCACGGGTTTAAAGTGTGAGATTCGCATCCCAATTCGATGTTAGAAAAGATCTGCGAACCTGAGGCTCAAGATTCGCGACCCAATTATAATAGGGAGAACCGCGAATCTAAAGTCTGAGATTCACGATGCCAGTTACAGCTTATGGGGGATTTGATACAAATTCACCAAAGCAGAAGGAGGGAAGTTACTACTCCGATCGTGGGAGCTAACGGCTGAACGAATGTGCCAATAGTACTCGAATCGTGGGAGCTAACTGCTGAACGAATATGTCGGCACTACTCGAATTGTGGGGCTAACCACTGAACGAGTATATCGGCACTATTACCTCAGAATCCCTATAAAAAAAAGAAGGGAAATCGAGAGAGGGGAGAGTTCTCTTACTATTGCAGTCAAGAATTCAAGACCTTTACTAACCAAAGATTTTGTGTGGAGTGTCAACGGAGATCAAGATCATCCTCCATAGCTACCCTAGAACCTAGCATTAAACAAAGAGGAAGTCAATCTTCCTTATCTTCTGTAAACGGAAAACTGTTGAAGTTGTAATCTCCTATTGAAATATTCAATAAATAAATCATTTTTACAAACTTTATGGCGAACACCATCCAAGCGCAGAATGGTGGCAGAGACTTGCAAGAGAAGCGGAGAGGAGATAATTTGTCTAGAAGAGACCAAGCTGTCTACGCCAAGCGATACACTATTGATGCAGCCAGTATCAAATCGACAATTTGAATTCGTAAATTGAGAGGCAAGGGGAGCATCAGGAGGAATCCTCATAGGGACTAATAAATATTCCTTTGACCTACTGGAGTCTCGTATCGACAGGTTCACCCTGTTAGTGATCGTTAGAAGAAGATCAGATCGGTGGACACAGATGGTTACAACAGTCTACGGACTAAATAATGCCGAAGAGTTAACAACTTTCTGGAAAGAATTAAGGAGGATTAGGAACTGGAGATAAGTGTCGTGGGTCCTAAGTGCTGATTTCAACGTAGTCCGTTTTATGGAGGAAAGGCATGGTGGGGAATATAATCATAGAAGTAGGTAGGAATTTAATAACCTGATTGATGATTTGGACCTTATGGAGATACCACATACCACTAGGGGACAGAAGATTCACTAGAAAAACATGTGGCTGGAACCCAGCCTGGCAAAGCTTGACAGATGTTGGTTTCCGATGATTGGGAGGATAAGTTTGCGCTATGCTCTATCAAATCATTAATAGACCAATATCGGACTATGTGCCGGTAGCTCTTAGCTCAGGAGAGAGACCAGTAAATAGGAAGAGGAAACCCTTTAGGTTTGAAAAATGGTGGCTAGAATACGAGGAGGTGCATGAGGTAGTTAAACAAAGCTGGGGGACTACACCCCACCATATATGCGGCGAAAAGGGTCAGTTCCAAACTACTAAGATTGAGAAAATTACTGACTAGATGGGAAAGAAGATATTTTGCCCAACAAAGTCAGACGAAGGAGGAGCTAATGGAAAAAATCGATGCCCTGGAGAAAGTTCAAAAAGAAACTACTTTTATGGACACCCAAATGGAGATCCTCAAACTTCGGAGAAATCAAAAACGAGAACTTTACAAAATGTAGGAAATTAAGTGGCGGCAGCGATCGAGAATAGCATGGCTTAAGGAGGGGGATGCTAATACTGTGTGCTTCCATAAAATTGCCAATATGAGGAAGCCGATGAACTCGATAGAGTCATTGATAGTGGGGGACAACCAGGTCTGTGACAAGGAAGAAATCAGGAAATGCATTGATGACCATTTTAAGGACGTCTTTGGAAAAAGTCGATCAGAGAGACTGACATTTTCTGATCACCCGTGGGAGGACTTCTTAGATCTATGCATATTAGAGATTGATTTTTCAAAAGAGAAAATCAAAAGAGCAGTGTGGGATTTGGGATACGAAAGAGCACCAGGCCTGGACAGTTATCCAATACTATTCTTCAGAACCCTTTGGAAAGTAGTAAAGAATGATATCGTCAGTCTTCTAAAGGAATTACATTCAGGAGAGGACAGGCTGGAAAGAATCAATTACTCTCAGATAGTCCACATTCCCAAAAGAATCAATTCTAAGGAAGTTAAGGATTATAGACATATTGCGCTTCTCAATAGCTCCCTGAAAATTATATCGAAAGTGCTTACAAATAAGCTCTCACCCTACATGGATGGTTGGTTGGAGGATACCAAACAAGTTTCATAAAGGGAAGAAGCATCCTAGAAAGTATTGCCATTACCAGAGAAATGATCCACCAAAGCAAACACACAAAATATCACGGGTATCTTCTAAAACTGGACTTCGAAAAGGCATATGATACAGTGAACTGGGAATGGCTACTAGAATGTCTAAAACTGAGAGGTTTTGGGGAAAGGTGGATTAGGTGGATACATAGTTGGCTAATATCAGCTAAAATACAAGTACTCCTAGATGGAAAGGGGGGTAAAGAAATTGTGTGTAGAAGAGGATTGCGACAGGGGGACCCACTCTCGCCACTCCTCTTTGTATTGGTAGCAAATGGTCTAAACAGGATGCTCTCAAGTACAAGAGAGTAAGGAAAGATTGAGGGTCTTTCTGGCAGCCGCACTGTGAAGTACACCAACTTACAATATGCAGATGATAAGTTGATATTTGGAAATTGCAATATTAGACAGGAAATAACACTGAAAGGGATTTTAAAATATTTTGAACTTTGGTCTGGGTTACGAATCAACTAACACAAAAGCTCCATGATCATACTATTTGGGAGAACCCTGACATCAGAGTTTATACTAGCCATCATAGGCCGTAAAAAGGAGTCTCTATGTACTGTTGGCAGTGAAAATTTCTAAAGAGAAAAGGATTTTCCACAACAGAACGCGGAGCCAATTCAGTAGCCTCGCGTGTGATATATTAATCTTGCGTTTGAACAAAACGCGGAGATGCTTAATAGCTCCGCGTTGATTCCGCAGTCTGGCTAGAATTAGCCTCGCATTTGAGTGAAACGCGGAGATGATCAATAGCTCCGCGTTTTGGTTATTTAGCGCAGCGTTCTGATGCGATTAAGCTCCGCGTAAGCAGATAACCAGAATCTCAAATTGATTAAGATTATGATTTTGGGCTTATCCAAATACCCGAATCAAGTCTAATCAGAATTCCATCAAAACTAAGATATTTGATTGGAATCGTTGATAATGGCGAGTTCTATTTAGATAGAAACTCTTGCATTAACCTAGGGCTATAAATACCTTCCTGGTGAAACCCTAGGGATGATCTTTTCGGCGATTGTCTTCTTTTTGAATCCTTTGGCAATTCAAGTATGCGAGAGAGCCTTGAAGCCTTTTTGTGATCGTCTTCCTCTTATAGAATTCAAGTTACGTACAGAGCCTTGGATTTGTGAAGAGCAAAGACCAAGAAGATCGTCTACAATCGGCTGATATCTTCGAGAGAGAAGAGTTTGACATTCGATCGTCCAAAGGAACTGCTCGACAGATCCCATCGCCACTGATCCCACGATTACTATTGTAAAAGAGACAGATTGACATATAAAATCCTCTCGTTTGTTCTTTTTATCTTGTTCACTTTCATTGTAATTCAAGCTTATTCAATGGAAGGAAGCAAAGAAACTTTTACGACGAACAAACTGGAGACCACAGTGGGGGCCATCTCTTTCACTGATGAAGAGATTGTGGCGCAATCGGACGTTGACTTGATCGGATCCGAAGTAGACACGCTGGTCGTTGAAATCGACTAGCAGAAGTACGAGGAGTTCCTCTCCTCCAGATCAGGTGACTTGGATGAGACACGGCACTATCGTCGCATGTACTCCAATGCCCGAGTGACGGGTAGAAAGGTATCCACCGAGAGACGGGGATCCTTGGAGACTGCGGCTATAGAGCCGGAGTTCACACAAGAAATCCTAGCCGAGGATGAGCTTCCGACTGCCAAAGAAGACCTAGGGACTGGACTGACCAGGACCCAACTCCGGAACAGGAACTGGAGAGCGAGGCGTAGAGCCCTCAAAGCCCGTCTTGGACGCAGAGCTAACACCAGAGGACGCGAGGCTATGGTCCCTCGCAAACTGGCTCGCGCTACCTGTGAGACCAGTCTCTACAACGTTAAACTTGCCTTAAAAGCAAGGAAAAGCCAGCTTGTGATTTTCCACGCGAGGCTATTACTGAGCCTAGCGAGAGACGCGAAGCTAGTAAGGGTTGCGCTAGTCGCAGAATACCCGACACTCGCGAGTTACGCGAGTATAAAAATTCTTCAAAGCCAGCGTGTGATTTTCCACGCGAGGCTATTACTGAGCCTAGTGAGAGACGCGAAGCCAGTAAGGGTTGCGCTAGTCGCAGAATACCCGACACTCGCGAGTTACGTGAGTATAAAAATTCTTTGAAGCAAGCGTGTGATATTCCACGCAAGGCTGATACTGAGCCAAGCGAGAAACGCGAGGCCAGTAATACTTGCAATAAACGCAAGACTTCTGATACCCGCGAGGAACGCGAGGACGATTGGCAAATAGTTGTCAGTCGTAAGAATCGTGCTAGGCGCGAAGCTATGATCTGCGTTAATCGTAAAGATAAGCCAGCGTGCAAGAACTTTCCTTCACGTGGGGCTACTATTCCAGAAGCTAAATTTCTGAAGACACACCAAGCTAGCGAGAGACGCGAGGTTAGTGTGGATAAGCGCAGAGCTATTCTTCAGGCCCGCAATGTGAAACGCGAGGCTATTCCTAAGCCACGCGAGGATCGGTCCGACCCCAGAGTCAGGGTTGATCAGTCAAAGAAGCTTCAATGGGTTCCCAGACCTTCTCAAGAGTTGAATGGACCTCCTGTCTCCACGGCTAAAAGCGCTGATCTTAGGGAGTATCTCTCTATGAAGAGAAGCATAGAACAACTTCAAGCTGAACCTGTCTGTCACTGCCAGCAACTGATGACGGCAGTGTCTGCTGTAATGGACAACTGTGGCTGCATCAAGAGCAGGATATCTGTGTTTGATCGATTGACTGAGTCAGACAAGAACCCTACAAAGAAGACAAGAACCACTTCCCTGAAGCAATGGAGAGCTGTAACTTCCAACATGGTAGGAAAAGGGAAAAAGATTGTAGAAACGGACGAGATTCGGAATCGAGTGATGAGGAACCTCCTCACGTCACTCGACTTAAATCAAGAGCCGTTCCGCCTCAAAACTACAAGAGGTTTGCAAAGGGTTCTTACGACGAGGACAGCGATAACTCTGCTATAGCCTCGCCTCCATCCTCTACATCGTCTCGGCTACAAAAGTCAGCATCGCATATGGCAGACAAGTCTGACGATATCAATCAGAGATTTGAAGCTCAAGAAAAGATGATTCGAGAGCAGCAAAAGATGATTGAAATCTTAAGATGATGCTCTCAAAGTTTGTTGAGAGTAATGCTAGAAAGGGCAAAGAAACTCTGAATGAAGAAGAACAGGAAGAGAAAGCCCACTCAATGCATGAGGATGACGATAGATTTTCTTTCCATAACCCGCATGGGGAAAAGATAGAAAAGCTACAGAATCAACTCGAAGTTTTAATGCATAAGAAGGAGTTGAAAGATTCAGGGATCTCAAGACCGTATCCTCCTGAATGGGATACGATACCATACCCACAGAAGTATAAGCCGCTCAAGTTAGAGCCATACGACGGGAAGGGATCGCCCAGTCAGCATATATATTACTTATTGTCTCAAGCAGAACATTTAATGGGTAATGACCCCATCATGACCAAAGTATTCGCAAGTACTTTGCGAGGGCCTGCTTTTACTTGGTTCATGTAGTTGCCCCCAGGTTCTATTAATACCTGGATCGATGTAGAGAAATTATTTTTCTCACGTTTCTTTGAGGATAACACCGAGATTACGGTTCATTCCCTTCTTGCAACTAGACAAGGAGAACAAGAAACGGTTAAAGATTTCATAGAAAGGTTCTGGGAGAAGTCCGTACATTGCAAACACAGAATGATCCAGGAAACTCTAGTCGAGACCTGTCGACACAATCTTAAGACCAATGTGCTCCTCAAAATGGGGGCCGTAGAGTCTAAGACGTGGAGGGACCTGCTCAAACAAGGAGAACAAGCTGAAGACTTGATTTGCCAAGTTGAAGAGTCCCGCGGGTCAAGAAGTGCTGAGGGTAGTAAGTCATATACCCAAAACAACAGCAATAAGAATAAAGGAAAAACAGCGATGTCGTCAGAAGCTGCTCCTCAGAAGACCAGTCCTCCGCCAGAGCCGAAGCCTCAAGGTCAGCGAGGATCAAGGCAAATTAGATGGCAGCAAGAAAGGAATTACACTTTCAAGGCGGAACAGACGTCTGTCCTCTTTCACCTGCTCCAAAAGAAGGGAATGCTAAAACTTCCGGAGAATAAGAAGCCAGAAGATGCTGGTAAGACTAAAGATCCCAACTACTGTCTCTATCACCGGAATGTTGGGCACCCTACTAGGGATTGTTTTCCCCTTAAGAATAGAATCCAAGCACTAATAGAAGCTGGAGTTCTGACGCTTAAGGAGGAGCAGAAGAAGGTCACTGCCAATATGGAAACCATAATGGTTGGAACCCACGAGTTCCCCGCAGGAGTGACCCCAATCCCAAAAGGTAAGATGGTCACGAAGAACCTTGATCCTCACAACAAAGCCCGAGAAGGACTTGTCCCCATAACAAGCCAAAAGGGGGAAGTTATGTGGGTTCACCCTGATTTGCTGGAAGATGAACAATGGACTACTTCAAGAGGTCAAGAGAAGAAGCGGACTGTTAATGTCATTTCTGCAGATATAAAGGAAGAATATATAGCTTCGGGAGCTTTCACAGATTCTGAGGAAAAGCCCGAAACTATGGCCACTCATCAAAATGGGGCAGGCCCTTCCGGTACTCGATCCGGGAAGACATATCTTAAGGATTACACTAGAGTAGATCCAAAAGACATCTATGCAGAACTCGCAAAGCCTGCGAAGCAGAAAGGACTTCGTTTCCAGAAGAATCCTATTCGAGAGGAAGGAGCCAGCGAGACTACCTTCAAGTTTGACATAATTGCTCAGTTGGCGAATATCCCAGCACGAGTAATACTTTACGAATTGTTGAGATTATCAAAATCAACACGTGAAGCTCTAAGAGAGGCCTTGGCAGACTCTGAGTCGTTCTTAGCTCAGATAGTCGAGCCGGCCGACGAAGAACAGGACTCTTGCCCCCGCTGTCACCAAGTGAGAAGGCATGTCCCACAAATAATCTTCTCTCTAGAAGACATGCAGGTGAGGAATATAAAGCATAATAGGCCTTTATATTTCACCGGATATGTCGGATCCACAAAAGTGGACCGAATTCAGATTGATCTGGGTTCTGCACTAAGTGTCGTACCCAGAACGTTGATGCAGCTATTAGGAATCTCCCTCCATCGCCTGACACCAACCAACACAATGATATACGGATTCAACGCCAATAATAGCCGTCCCCTCGGAAAAATCCGACTCCGATGTCAAATCGGGGATTTGAGGACAGAAGCTACATGCTACGTCATCGATGCAGACACCTCCTACAACATTCTGTTAGGGCGGCCGTGGATCCATGCTCACATGATAGTCCCGTCGACCCTCCACCAATGCATGAAATATTTCGATGAGGAAGGAGAGGTCCGGACGCTAATTGCCTACAAGCAACCATTCAAAAGATTGGAGAATCACTTCACGGATGCTGCACTCTATAAGCCAGCCCATGAAGCCTCCAATGACAATCTTAGCAAGTCTCCAAAGCCCGACGACAGTGGCAACGAAGCCGACACTGAGCACGAGCTTCCTGGAGAAGATGATGGGGGTGATTACGAAATCAACCCTCATCTAGATTTTAGTTTAGGTCTTGATAATATAATGGATGTAATAGAAAGTGAATGGGTTATTAATGAAGACATAAAGTTAGTCTACGAGCATGCTGTAGTTACTAAATCTGAACCCTCTTGTACTTCCACTGAAGTGGATGGCCTATCCGAACTTGAAGTTCTGGCGGCATATCATTTGCCACTTAAGTCATCCCTCCTCTCTCAGTCTAAAATAATTAGGGGAAAAGGTCACTACTTCGAAGTACCTTCCCGACAAAAGTCCCAAAAGCCGATCATGTTTGGCAGGGTAATTACGTCACCCCAGCAAAGGCAAAACAGTGAAAGTGATGAACAAACATCACCTCAATTTCACTTGTATGAGCAAAGGTCCCGACAGATGATGGAGAAAATGGGATATAATTTTACCCAGAAGCCGGGATTAAACTTTGGAAAAGGGCGACGGAATCTCATACCCTCGTTTAGACCGAGAAGAAAGAGCCCTGATTATTATCAAAAGACCCGCAGGGGGTTGGGTTATATATCTACTCCACCCTCATCACCATTGAAAGATGAAGAGAGTTCTTCGGCCAAAGAAGAAACATCTTCACCCGACCATGATTCGGATATAAGTACCGGTGCTTCGTTTCAATCTTTGACAGCCAATATGGTTTCAGTCGCGCCAAAAAGCGACGAGGAACCAATTGACGTTCAAGATGATGCTTGGGCTAGGCATATGGATACTCTCTGGGATGTCCGCTTTGAACAGCGTGACCCACCCACAGAAGACAAATTAATACAAGTTAATATAGGAACGGAAGAAAATCCGAAACCCATCTTCATAAGCGACGCACTAATTCCTTTAGAAAAGGAGGAACTTATATCTCTTATCAAAGAGTATATAGATGTGTTTGCATGGAGTTATGAAGATATGCCTGGGCTTGACCCTCAAATTGCCACACACCGGTTAAATATTAAAGAAGACGCTAAGCCTGTCAAACAACAGCAAAGGCATTTTCGACCGGAACTGATGGAGGCGATAGTTGCTGAAGTCAACAAGCTTATACAATCCAGATTCATCCGCGAGGAGCAACACCCAGATGGGGTGGCTAACATAGTGCCAGTTCGCAAAAAGAATGGCAAAATCCGGATATGCATCGATTTTCGAGATCTGAACACTGCATGTCCCAAGGATGAATTTTCACTCCCCATCACCAATGTGATGATTGATAATACTTGCGGTTATGAGAGGATGTCCTTTATGGATGGCTTCTCAGGTTATAACCAAATTAAAATGTACCCGGATGATGAAAAGCATACAGCTTTCAGAACGTCGCTGGGGGTATACTGTTATACGGTGATGCCATTCATACCACCTACCAACGCGCAATGAGTGTCATATTCAAAGAACACCTGTGCAGAACAATGGAGTGCTATGTGGATGACTTAGCAGTCAAAAGTAAAGACAAAGAAGATCATCTTCATGATTTAAGAGTGGTCTTCGATTTTATGCGGAAACATCATCTGAAGATGAATCCTACCAAGTCATTCATGGGGGTGTCCAGTGGGAAATTCCTTGGTTCATAATCACCTCAAAAGGAATTTTTCTCGATCCTGAAAAGGTAAAAGCGATCAGCGAGATGCCACCTCCCCGCAATCTTAAAGAGTTGAGGGGGTTATAAGGAAAGCTCGCCTATATTCGACGCTTCATTTCCAACCTATCTGGACGATGCCAGCCATTCTCAAAACTTATGAAAAAGGGAGTGTCTTTCATATGGGATGAGGCATGTCAGCAGGCATTTGATGACCTCAAGGAGTACCTTACTAAACCTCCTGTACTAATGGCACCAGCCCCTGGGCAGCCCGTCCTTATATATGTAAGGGCCATGGATAATGCTTTAGGAGCATTACTTGCTCAATATAATGAGCACGACCATGAACATGCCCTCTACTATTTAAGCAGAACAATGATTGGGGCGGAACAGCGGTATACCCCGATTGAAAAGGAATGTTTAGCCCTAGTGTTTGCTGTCCAGAAAATGCGACACTACCTCTCGGGGCAAACAATTCATGTCATATCACGGGTTAACCCCTTGAAGATTCTGATGACCAAACCGGGATCCTTAAATGGCCGATTGGCAAAATGGGCGCTCTTACTATCGCCCTATGACATACATTTCGTCCCTCAAAAGGCCATGAAGGGACAGGCAATCGCCGACTTCCTTGCAGACCATCCAATTTTGTCCAAATTAAAGCAGACATCAGAAGTCAACACAGTTACCGGAGAACAACCTTAGCAAATGTTCTTTGATGGTGCCGCGAGACGATCTGCTGCTGGAGTGGGGATTGTGCTTATATCCCCACATAAACATATATTGCCTAACAGTTACTCATTAACAGAACCGTGCATGAATAATGTAGCGGAATACAACGCGCTCATTATTGCTTAAAAATAGCTCTGCAGCTGGGGGTGAACCATCTAGAGGCATATGGAGACTCTAAGCTCATCGTTAATCAGATGACAGGTGAGTATGAAGTCAGACATGAAGCCCTCATCCCCTATCATTAGCTAGCTATTGAGCTAGCAGGATATTTTGAACAATTTTACATATACCACATATCTCGAAATGAGAACGTTTATGCAGATGCTCTTGCCGCATTAGCCGCAACATTGGCAATCCCGCCAGGTGAAGCTAAAAGCACCACCATTGGTAGCAGAGAACTCCTCCACCCAAACGCGGTGTCTCAAGCCGAAGAGGTATGCCAGATAAGCTTAAAGTTAGAGCCCCGTGATTGGCGATTTCCGTTTGTGGATTATACTTTACATGGGATATTACCAGAAGATCCAAAGGAAGCCACCTCGATAAAGAAGAAGGCCCAGAGATTTTATTATGACCATAAACTTCAGACTTTGTATAAAAAGTCAAGAGACGGTCTACTGCTACGCTGCATATCAAAAGCAGAAGCGGAAGAAGTGCTGAGAGAAACGCATGATGGAGTATGTGGAGCTCATCAGCCCAGTCCAAAACTCGGAGACCGTATAAAAAGGTTAGGGTACTATTGGCCGAATATGGTCACGGAAGCAATGGCATACGCTAAACGATGCCATGCATGCCAAGTTCACGCCAATTTTATTCATCAACCCCAAGAATACTTGCACAATACCGTCGCAAGTTGGCCGTTTGAGGCCTGGGGAATGGACGTTGTAGGGCCGATAACTCCCCCATCATCCAAAGGACATCGGTTTATTCTTGCAATAACCGATTATTTTTCAAAGTGGGCCGAAGCCGTGCCCATGAAAGAGGTGAAAACGACAGATGTGATCAAGTTTATCAAGCATCATTTGGCGTCCCTCGACGGATCATTCATGATAATGGTCCGCAATTCATTAGTCAGAGATTCTCCAGATTCTGCAATAAGTTCAGAATCAAAGATATTGCTTCTAAACCATATAACCCTGCGGCTAATGGGTTAGCAGAAGCTTTCAACAAGACGATCATCAAACTCCTTCGGAAGTTCGTCTCTTCCAATAAACGAGATTGGAATGAAAAGTTGGGAGAATGTTTGTGGGCTTATCGCACCACCGTTCGTACCCCGACCAAAACTACCCCGTTCTCTTTGGTTTATGGAAGTGAGGCTGTCTTGCCTCTTGAAATCCAGATACCATCATTAAGACTGGTTTTAGCCACAAAGATGACGATAGAAGAGCGCCATCAGCAAAGATTGCAAGAACTAGAGGCGTTAGACGAAAAACGTCTCAGGGCTCAACAACAAATTGAGTTGTATCAAGCCCGAATATCTCAAACGTTCAATAAGAACGTTAAACCAAGGACCTTTAAGCAAGGAGACTTGGTTCTGGCTGTTAAAAGGCCAATGGTGCTAACCCACAAGACTAAGGGTAAGTTTGAACCCAAGTGGGAAGGACCGTTTATTGTGGAGACAGTATACTCCAGTGGAGCCTATCGCTTAATGAATCAAGATGGCGACAGGATAATGATGCAGATCAATGGCAAGTTTCGGAAGAAATACTATTCTTAGTATCCCTGGAGATACGTGTCTTCTTTTTCTTAGGCATGCGCATTGGGCGCCTCTGACCTAAAACCTGGTGTGTTTGGTTCTCAAGTTTGAACCACCTCCAGTCTTTTTCTTAGGCATGCGCATTGGGCGCCTCTGACCTAAAACCTGGTGTGTTTGGTTCTCAAGTTTGAACCACCTCCAGTCTTTTTCTTAGGCATGCGCATTGGGCACCTCTGATCTAAAACCTGGTGTGTTTGGTTCTCAAGTTTGAACAACCTCCAGTCTTTTTCTTAGGCATGCGCATTGGGCGCCTCTGACCTAAACCTGGTGTGTTTGGAGTGCCCAGTTTAAGTTACGCGAGAGAGCCTTGAACCGCCTCCTGTTTGGTTCTCAAGTTTGAACCACCTCAAGTTTTTTTCTTAGGCATGTGCATTGGGCGCCTCTGACCTAAAACCTGGTGTGTTTGGTTCTCAAGTTTGAACCACCTCCAGTCTTTTTCTTAGGCATGCGCATTGGGCGCCTCTGACCTAAACCTAGTGTGTTTGGAGTGCCCAGTTTAAGTTACGCGAGAGAGCCTTGAACCGCCTCCTGTTTGGTTCTCAAGTTTGAACCACCTCCAGTATTTTTCTTAGGCATGCGCATTGGGCGCCTCTGACCTAAAACCTGGTGTGTTTAGTTCTCAAGTTTGAACCACCTCCAGTCTTTTTCGTAGGCATGCGCATTGGGCGCCTCTGATCTAAAACCTGGTGTGTTTGGTTCTCAAGTTTGAACCACCTCCAGTCTTTTTCTTAGGCATGCGCATTGGGCGCCTCTGACCTAAACCTGCTGTGTTTAGAGTGCCGAGTTTAAGTTACGAGAGAGAGCCTTGAACCGCCTCCTGTTTGGTTCTCAAGTTTGAACCACCTCCAGTTTTTTCTTAGGCATGCGCATTGGGCGCCTTTGATCCAAAACCTGGTGTGTTTGGTTCTCAAGTTTGAACCACCTCCAGTCTTTTTCTTAGGCATGCGCATTGGGCGCCACTGACCTAAACCTGGTGTGTTTGGAGTGCCCAGTTTAAGTTACGCGAGAGAGCCTTGAACCGCCTCCTGTTTGGTTCTCAAGTTTGAACCACCTCCAGTTTTTTTCTTAGGCATGCGCATTAAGCGCCTCTGACCTAAAACCTGGTGTGTTTGGTTCTCAAGTTTGAACCACCTCCAGTCTTTTTCTTAGGCATGCGCATTGGGCGCCTCTGACCTAAACCTGGTGTGTTTGGAGTGCCCAGTTTAAGTTACGCGAGAGAGCCTTGCACCGCCTCCTGTTTGGTTCTCAAGTTTGAACCACCTCCAGTATTTTTCTTAGGCATGCGCATTGGGCGCCTCTGACCTAAAACCTGGTGTGTTTGGTTCTCAAGTTTGAACCACCTCCAGTCTTTTTCGTAGGCATGCGCATTGGGCGCCTCTGATCTAAAACCTGGTGTGTTTGGTTCTCAAATTTGAACCACCTCCAGTCTTTTTCTTAGGCATGCGCATTGGGCGCCTCTGACCTAAACCTGTTGTGTTTAGAGTGCCCAGTTTAAGTTACGAGAGAGAGCCTTGAACCGCCTCCTGTTTGGTTCTTAAGTTTGAACCACCTCCAGTTTTTTTCTTAGGCATGCGCATTGGGCGCCTCTGATCTAAAACCTGGTGTGTTTGGTTCTCAAGTTTGAACCACCTCCAGTCTTTTTCTTAGGCATGCGCATTGGGCGCCTCTGACCTAAACCTGGTGTGTTTGGAGTGCCCAGTTTGAGTTACGCGAGAGAGCCTTGAACCGCCTCCTGTTTAATTCACAAGTTTGAACCACCTCCAGTTTTTTTCTTAGGCATGCGCATTGGGCGCCTCTGACCTAAAACCTGGTGTGTTTAGTTCTCAAGTTTGAACCACCTCCAGTCTTTTTCTTAGGCATGCGCATTTGACGGCTCTGACCTAAAACCTGGTGTGTTTGGAGTGCCCAGTTAAAGTTACGCGAAAGAGCCTTGAACCGCCTCATGTTTGGTTCTTAAGTTTGAACCACCTCCAGTCTTTTTCTTAGGCATGCGCATTGGGCGCCTCTGACCTAAAACCTGGTGTGTTTGGTTCTCAAGTTTGAACCACCTCCAGTCTTTTTCTTAGGCATGCGCATTGGGCGCCTCTGACCTAAAACTTGGTGTGTTTGGAGTGCCTAGTTCAAGTTACGCGAGAGAGCCTTGAACCGCCTCATGTTTGGTTCTCAAGTTTGAACCACCTCCAGTCGTTTTCTTAGGCATGCGCATTGGGCGCCTCTGACCTAAACCTGGTGTGTTTGGAGTGCCCAGTTCAAGTTACGCGAGAGAGCCTTGAACCGCCTCCTGTTTGGTTCTCAAGTTTGAACCACCTCCAGTCTTTTTCTTAGGCATGCGCATTGGGCGCCTCTGACCTAAAACCTGGTGTGTTTGGTTCTCAAGTTTGAACCACCTCCAGTCTTTTTCTTAGGCATGCGCATTGGGCGCCTCTGACCTAAAACCTGGTGTGTTTGGAGTGCCCAGTTCAAGTTACGCGAGAGAGCCTTGAACCGCCTCCTGTTTGGTTCTCAAGTTTGAACCACCTCCAGTCTTTTTCTTAGGCATGCGCATTGGGCGCCTCTGACCTAAAACCTGGTGTGTTTGGTTCTCAAGTTTGAACCACCTCCAGTCTTTTTCTTAGGCATGCGCATTGGGCGTCTCTGACCTAAAACCTGGTGTGTTTGGAGTGCCCAGTTCAAGTTACGCGAGAGAGCCTTGAACCGCCTCCTGTTTGGTTCTCAAGTTTGAACCACCTCAAGTCTTTTTCTTAGGCATGCGCATTGGGCGCCTCTGACCTAAAACCTGGTGTATTTGGTTCTCAAGTTTGAACCTCCTCCAGTCTTTTTCTTAGGCATGCGCATTGGGCACCTCTGACCTAAAACCTAGTGTGTTTTGAGTGCCCAGTTCAAGTTACGCGAGAGAGCCTTGAACCGCCTCCTGTTTGGTTCTCAAGTTTGAACCACCTCCAGTCCTTTTCTTAGGCATGCGCATTGGGCGCCTCTGACCTAAAACCTGGTGTGTTTGGTTCTCAAGTTTGAACCACCTCCAGTCTTTTTCTTAGGCATGCGCATTGGGCGCCTCTGACCTAAAACCTGGTGTGTTTGGAGTGCCCAGTTGAAGTTACGCGAGAGAGCCTTGAACTGCCTCCTGTTTGGTTCTCAAGTTTGAACCACCTCCAGTCTTTTTCTTAGGCATGCGCATTGGGCGCCTCTGACCTAAAACCTGGTGTGTTTGGTTCTCAAGTTTGAACCACCTCCAGTCTTTTTCTTAGGCATGCGCATTGGGCGCCTTTGACCTAAAACCTGGTGTGTTTGGAGTGCCCAGTTGAAGTTACGCGAGAGAGCCTTGAACCGCCTCCTGTTTGGTTCTCAAGTTTGAACCACCTCCAGTCTTTTTCTTAGGCATGCGCATTGGGCGCCTCTGACCTAAAACCTGGTGCGTTTGGTTCTCAAGTTTGAATCTCCTCCAGTCTTTTTCTTAGGCATGCGCATTGGGCACCTCTGACCTAAAACCTGGTGTGTTTGGAGTGCCCAGTTCAAATTACGCGAGAGAGCCTTGAACCGCCTCATATTTGGTTCTCAAGTTTGAACCACCTCCAGTCTTTTTCTTAGGCATGCGCATTGGGCGCCTCTGACCTAAACCTGGTGTGTTTGGAGTGCCCAGTTCAAGTTACACGAGAGAGCCTTGAACCGCCTCCTGTTTGGTTCTCAAGTTTGAACCACCTCCAGTCTTTTTCTTAGGCATGCGCAAATGGGCGCCTGTGACCTAAATTTCATAAATCCTGACCAGATCATCGTGGTGTGCCCAGTTCAAGTTTCGCTATTAACTCATGGACCGCCTCCATTTGCCCAATGCTGTTACAGCAGCGGGAAGAGGAGATTAAATTCCTCGTCAACCCTATCATACTGGGGGTAAGAGTATGAGATTAACTGCCCAATGCTGTAATAGCAGCGGGAAGAGGAGATTAAATTCCTCGTCAACCCTATCATACTGGGGGTGAGAGTATGAAACCACTTGCCCAATGTTGTTACAGCAGCGGGAAGAGGAGATTAAATTTCTCGCCAACCCTATCATATTGGGGGTAAGAGTATGAGATTAAATACCCAATGCTAATTAAAGGCAAAGGGGAGAGGAAATAAATTCCTTGACAACTTACCATGCTGAGGGGAATAGCATGGCTAGCCCAACTCAAACGGTAGTTGGTAAAGGCCAATCAAATCCGTTGATAGCTGGGGATTTGCTAAAAATCCCATAAAACCTGTCATGTTAAATTCTTATCTCTGACAGTATGACTTGGAGCACTTTGCCTAAAAACAGATAAAACTACTTTTGATGACAAGTTATTTGTTATGCAAGCAGATTTCCTAGCCAACCAATAAAAGAATCAAAAAGTAGCTATCTTTATTCATCATAAAAAAAAAAAAAATGGAGTTACAAAAGAAGTCTGAGAATCAATAAAGTTCTTCCTTTTATTACAAGTCCTCATTACAAAAGGAATGAAAAATAAAATAAAACTATGGATCTCCTAGATGCTTTAACTTATTCATCGCTTCGTCAATCACTCGACGACGAGTTGCCTCTATAGAGTGTTGAGCCTGCCGGAGTAGGTCATCATCATTCATTACAACTTGCTGGATTAGATGCTGGCGAGACTCTTCCATAGTACGGCTTCTTATTGTCTCCTCCTGATCAACTTGCTCCCGTTGAAGGATCAGCGCTTCCCGCTTCTTAACGGCTTCCCCTAATTGAAGCTCGCTCTCTACTAAGATCGCCCGAGCATTAGCAATGGTCTCCTGGGCGCTGAGAATGGCAGCCTGACTCCCCTCAATTTCAGAGTTCACCAACTCCAAACCTCTAAGAATGGACTCCCGACTAGCCTGGAACCCTGCTAACGCTCGAGACCATTCTTCTTCTTGGCGCCCCAATTCCTCTCGACGAGCAACCAACTCCGCCCGAAGACGAGCCCACTCGATCCCAGTAATCGACTCAACATCCGCTTGGCGAACTGTGTTGAGTATGTACTTACTCTTCCAAAGCTCTGAAACGAGCCCGGTAAGGAGCTGCTCGATCTCGTCCCCCAACTTCTTCGATGTTTTCCAGATAGCGGAATAACATTGGACGTGCGAAGTTGAAGAAATCGTAGCCAGCAAGGACCATCTCGATACATCTCCTTAATAAACACATAAAATCAACGACACTGAAGTTGAAAAGTTCTTCAAGAGGATTTGAAGTGTCAACAGTCAAAGCAGTCAATGCCAAGGGAGATGTCACGGGCAGGGGAGCAGTGGCCACCGGAGTCGAAGAAGAAGCCCGTCCTTGTACCAGATTCATGATCTGGGGAACCAGTAAAGCCAATACAGATCTGGTGGAATCAGGAACCTGAGAAGGAGGGCTGCTAATACAAGTCGCCCGGGCAGCACCACCAACAGGAGAAGATGAGGGGGTATCTCCACCAGAAGCTCCTCCGATGGCAGGAGAAGCTTCAAATGAGAACTTCAAATTCTCCTCATCCCCGGCTGGAAGATTCGAAGCTGGAGGAGTTACAGGTGTCTCAACAGCCATTATGGTAGAAGGCGTTAGAATCGCCAGCTGAGGAGCAGAAGGCACACCAACAACTACGGGAAAAGTCGTCAGAACAGGTGTTTGGTGTCGGAGATGGCAAGCTGGGAGAAGGAGTAGCTTGTTTTGCTGCGGCCACGACAATTAACTCTGTTCTATCATCGCTCCCAAGATCATCAAGTGAGGGAACCGAAGAAGGAACGGAAGGAGGAGTTGTCGCAAAGTGGTCTGTGTTTAGTTCATTTGCAGAACTACTTAACACGCCTGCTGAACCAGCGGTGCCTGAGTAATCCACTCGCTCCTCAAACCCCCCTTTGGTGGTCGAGTGCATCGGCGAGAGGGCATGGCTAACTGTACCTCAGAAAAGCAAAACAAAGAAAGTTGCATACCAGTACAGAAAAGAAAATAAAAGACAGAGTATAAAAGCTAGAAAAAGTTATACCAGGGGATACAAGTCCAGTTGTTGGACTTGAAGGCAGAGCCGCTGTCGTCTCCAAAAGAATACCCGTCTCATTAACTAATGGTAGCGCAGCGGGTTGTTCAATAGTCTCTACCACTGGAGGAGCTGGAACTTCTCCGGCACTTGGAACCTCAGCAGGCCTAATCTCCCCTGTCGGCGATGGGGGTAGAGCTGAAACCAATAAGTCTGAAGCAAGTTTGACGGCCACTTCCTGGGGGGCTATCAAAGTTTCTTGAGCCAACTTCTGATTCTTACCAGGCCTTTTCTTTAAGGCAACTCGGCGTTTGAGAGTTGGACCCAAGAGACGACTGACAACAGGCTGGGGAGCTCCACCAGCACCAGTATTGTCATCGCCATCACCGGCATCGTCGTCGGACTCGCTGGCGTCTGAAGGCTCAGCCGCGGCGCCAAGGAACTCTTCCATTCCTTTTATTCTCACTCTAGAAGCACCCTGGCAGCTAATGTAGAAAGCCTCGATCTCCTTTCAACAACTGCGGTTGGAAGAGAAGCCGGGCACATCAGCATTTGCAATGCTGAACCATGTGCAGAAGCTGAGGGTCATTGCCAGTTCTGGCGACTTCTGGGGTAAGGTGAATTCAGCTTCAGTTCCGCCCGCCGCAAAATGGAACCAGCCACGGGCACCTTCGTACAAGTTCCCCTCGTAAGCAAGATTCTTGTTCGGATTACCCACGAAGAGTTGAGAGTATCCGAAATGGCGAGCAAAACGACTTGGGATGTACGGTTCAATTAGACATTTGATATCTTGTCGATATACCAAATGTCCGGGACGGATGTTGAGGAGCCACCAGAATGCTCCCGCAGATAAAGCAGTAAAATTATTTGCTCCCACAGCATCCTTCAGTCTCGACCCATATCCTCCGCCGGGAAAGTCGGAAAAACACCGGAAGATCTCATAATTCTGAAAGCTACGAAGAGTCTTCCGAATTTGGGACATATAGTTGTGCTTCCATGAAGAGCGTTCATACAGCTCCACAAAGAAGCACTTCTCACCCGAACGACGTTCAGCCCCACTCATCAAAGAGGGACAATGCAAGATGAGCCACACCATTAAATAGGTGTAGGGCATCTCCACCCTAGGATTCGGAGTCTTTGGCTGGGCAGTCTCTTTCGACTTGCCCTTTCCTTTTCTCTTAACCTTATCAGTAGGGAGGAAATCATGACAAAGTGCCCGCAGTCCATGCTGTAAATTACACACCATGGCGGGAAGAAGTCCAAGGGGTCGGCCATATGCAAGAAGAACCGCTGGATATACCACGGTCATTACAATTGCTTCCTTAGGTAATGACGGCACGACACATCTCTTCAGCCACAACATCAAAAACCCAGCGAGACCTCTGTTAGAGATCAGAGACTGGGCTTGATAGTGATAGCTCTTGAATGAAGTGCCGGGACCGTATCCATTCTCATTGGATTCCGTGGTATAATACAAACGGTAATGGCCCCTGGCTACACGTTGGTCGATCTCTGAAATGGGGACAGGAGGATGGCCATGGATAGTTGACGAGCTATCCTTAGAGTTTAAATTGGCGAAGAGATGCTCGGCCCATTTCTTATGACCAATACCATTATTACGCGCACCTGTCAGGTCGGAGCAAATACGGTAATGGCACATCATCTCCCAATATGTCGCATAGACGCGCTCATCCCTCACCATCAGCATGTTCAATTTTTCGGTGGTGGGGATATATTCTTCATAGGGTACTTCGCCCATTGAGAGCCCAGAAACTTCAAACATCTCGTAGAGAGCAAACCCTAACTCACCCACTGGTGTAAAGAGAGTGCAGGTCTCGGGGTTGTACATCTCCAAGAGGCAGAAGAAATGATATGCACTCTGGGAGAACCCGAACTGGACGTTCCTGATGGCTTTATATAAGCCGATATCCTTTAAGATGGGCTCGTGGGAATCCAACATGTACTGAATAAGGCGGGCCCACCACATATTACTAGAAGAATAAACCCAGCCAGGCATCCTAAAGTCGCTAGCCGGGTACTGACCATTCTTCACTAGGAACTCATTTAAGAAAGTTCATGCGCAGGATGGGACTTCTCCTACTGGAAGCTCCTTGCCAAATCGGCCTGGAAGCAAGTTAGTAATGCATCTGGGGGGACCATCTTGATAAACCCCTTGTGCACTAAATTTACCCATTGGGACGCCATCTTGCTCTTGAGTTAGTCCCCACTTTAATTCCCGAGGCATCGTCAGTCTCTGAAGATAGACCAGAGGATAGTTACGATCCATTCTAGGCAGAAACATTAACATTTTACCTGAGTTATATAGCCAAACGCACTCCTCTTCAAAAAGGATCTCATCTGATTGATCCATCTGGTCTCCAAAGAGGAAGGCGGGTTTCTCCATCGCCTCTCTATTCAAAGTTTTGAAGGCTGCATCAGTTATAATTTCTCGCGCAGTAGTGGGGTGATACTTGATCAACTTCTCCTTGCGCTCCTTCAAGTCTGGCTTAATATGAAGCCAAGATAGTTGTGAAGCGAAATTGGCCTGAAGGATCAGAACCCCCAGCAAAGCCGAAGTAGTTCTTGTGGGGAAGAGCTTCCATCGAATACCCTACTGCAAAAAGAAGCACCAGAGTTAGAGAAGTTTCTATAAGACAGAAAAATTCTCTAAGTAGGGACGCGCGAAGCTAAAATTAGAACGCGCGAAGTTAAGAATAGCGCCGCGCGAAGCTAAAGATTAGACCGTGCATAAGTCAAAATAGCCTCGCGTTTCAGCCCGACTGCTACTTAAAATAGTCTCGCGTTTCAGCGCGACTGCTACTTAAAATAGCCTCACGTTTCAGCGCGACTGCTACTTAAAATAGCTTCGCGTTTTAGGTCGACTGCTACTTAAAATAGCCTCGCGCTTCAGAACGCGAGGATGACGCGATAATTTCATGTAAGAAGAAAGTCAGAGACTTTTCTTCTTCTCCAAGCCTTACAGCAGGAGTACGGCGATCTCGCCGGTAAAAGAGTTGATTAATCAGTTAAAATTAAGCCAAATCACTCTAGAAATGTTCTAAAAAAAAAAGAGTCTCGATGGAGGGATTCTTACCTCCGATAGGCGAAGTGTGGGCTGGGGCATCGCTACCATGGCCGCCGCCACCACTGCTTGCGCCAGTCGCTGATGATGGAGCCGCGTGAGAAGTAGCACGAGTTTTGGGTGCCATTGCTGAGGAGAATTGACGGAAAATCGGGAGAAACTCGGTCGGAAAAAGCTCGGGTCGCCTGAACTATAATCGCCTGAATCTCTAAGTCTCTAGAAAATTCTCGAGTAGAGTGAGAAGGATAAGGAATAGAGATTTCATTTAAATGAAAGAAACCGCCTCTTGGAGTTCGGCGCGTGTTTCGGAGAAAATGACTGGTCAGTTACTCTCCAAAACGCGAAGTCATTTAGCCTCGCGTGATGATGGAAAACGCGAAGTTATTAACTCCGCGCAACTATTCAAAACACGAGGATAATCCGATGTCTTAGCTTCGCGTTCTTATGAAAAACTTGGATTTTTGGTGAGTGCAATTAGGCGCTTCCATCTAAGTTAAAATGATCCTTATCCGATCATTTGGGTATTAGTAGTCTAAGTTACGCAGAAGTGCCTTAGACTATTTTATCAAAATTATTGACCATCTGTTTGTTGAGCAAGTAAAATTATTGAAGCCAACAGATAGAGAGGAAAATAATTTGCTCTTTATTGATAAGAAAAAAAGATTACAAAGAGGGAGTTATAGCTCTCCCAAAAGCTTTTACATGATCAACTCATCAATAACCAAATAGTAAGACTTCTCTACGAGGTGTTGAAGCTCGGTTCCCTGGTTCATCTCTACGGGGTGTTGAAACTCAGTTCCCTGGTTCATATGCAAAAGATCTCCTCTGCAAATGCCAATTTGGATCTGTCATTCGAAATGAAGCACGAGAGGAAAGGGAAGTGTTACAATGAAGCACAAACTGAACTGCAAGTGCTGCATCGAAGCACAAGCTGAACTGCAAGTGCTGCAATCCCTTACTTGAGCTTACGGCTCCTTTAAGAGTTTATCTCTCGGAGCCAGAGCTTGAAACCTGCAACTGTATTGTAAAGCATATGCTTCTGGTTTCCTTAGAGTTACTTTTGCTGATGAAGATCGATGGACCCGCATACACTTATCTTCAGAAAGAATTAGACTTACTGCAAAAGGAACAGAGTTTCTAAAAGTGTGAAAACGCGAAGCTAAACTAACTCCGCGTGCAGATGAAGAAATAGCCTCGCGCTTTAAACGCAGAGGATGACGCGATAACTTCGCGTGAAGGAAAGATAGAGTTTCTCTCTACTGTTTCCTTCTCTTTCATAGCCTCGGGACATGAAGCGACTGCTAATCAAAGATAGCCTCGCAATTCCTCGCGACTGCTAATCAAAGATAGCCTCACAATTCCTCGCGACTGCTAATCAAAGATAGCCTCGCAATTCATCGCGACTGCTAATCAAAGATAGCCTCGCAGATTCATCGAGACTGCTAGTCAGATAAGCCCCGCGTTTCAAGTGCAGGGATGACGCGATAACTTCGCGTAGAAAAAGAACAGAGTTCCTCTCTGCCTTCTCCTTCTCCTTTAAGCCTAACGGCCGGAGAACGGCGATCTCGCCGGTAAAGTAAACAATTGGCCGGATTAAACCAAGCCAAAACATCTCAAGATGGTTCTTATAAGCCCAAGAATTAAGGTTTTTTTTTTTTACCTTCGGAAGACGCTGCATAGACTGGTTCGCCGTCGCGTCTACTTTCACGGCTGCTGCCATTAACGCCGGCCAACGTGCATAAAGCCAAACTCTTCTGAAGTGACATCCTAATGATGAAAATCTATGGAGAGTTAAAGGGAGATCAATTGAAGATCGCTCGTTGATATCGCTCATGCAGTTGCAGGAGTTGAGAACTCTTCAAAAATCTCCGGATGAAGAAGAGATGAGCCGAGAGCTCTATTTAAACAGAATTTCCGTCACTTGGTATTCGGCGTAGAAATTCAGGGTAATTAATGACATAATTACTCATTTCACTGAAGACGAAGTGAAGCTGATTAGCTCTGCGTAAGTGAGCATAACGCGAGATAGACTTGGTATTCTAACTCCGCGTATTCAGTTTTAATAATCCAAAGTATTTCAAAATCTGCTAAGTTCTAAGCCATTTTGAAAACTTTGGAGGGGGTTCTGTTGGCAGTGAAAATTTCTAAAGATAAAAGGATTTTCCACAACAGAACGCGGAGCCAATTCAGTAGCCCCGCGTGTGATATATTAATCTTGCGTTTGAACAAAATGCGGAGATGCTTAATAGCTCCGTGTTGATTCCGCAGTCTGGCTAGTATTAGCCTCGCGTTTGAGTGAAACGCGGAGATGATCAATAGCTCCGCGTTAGCTCTGCGTTTTGGTTATTTAGCGCCGCGTTCTGATGCGATTAAGCTCCGCGTAAGCAGATAACCAGAATCTCAAATTGATTAAGATTATAATTTTGGGCTTATCCAAATACCCGAATCATGTCTAATCAGAATTCCATCAAAACTAAGATATTTGATTGGAATCGTTGATAATGGCGAGTTCTATTTAGATAGAAACTCTTGCATTAACCTGGGGCTATAAATACCTTCCTGGTGAAACCCCAGGGATGATCTTTTCGGCGATTGTCTTCTTTTTGAATCCTTTGGCAATTCAAGTACGCGAGAGAGCCTTGAAGCCTTTTTGTGATCGTCTTCCTCTTAGAGAATTCAAATTACGCACAGAGCCTTGGATTCGTGAAGAGCAAAGACCAAGAAGATCGTCTACAATCGGTCGATATCTTCGAGAGAGAAGAGTTCGACATTCGATCCTCCAAAGGAACTGCTCGACAGATCCCATCGCCACTGATCCCATGATTACTATTGTAAAAGAGAGAGATTGACATATAAAATCCTCTCGTTTGTTCTTTTTATCTTGTTCACTTTCATTGTAATTCAAGCTTATTCAATGGAAGAAAGCAAAGAAACTTTTGCGACGAACACGTATGACCTACTTGGGCTTACCGATTGGACACGGGAAGATAAGAAGGAAGGAATGGTCCACATTGATTAATAAAGTAGAAAAGAGACTTGATGGTTGGAAGCCCAGAAGCCTATCGCTAGGGGGAAGTTGATCCTCCTCAACAATGTTCTGTCCGCATTACCCACATATGTTATATCGATGTTTATCTTACCTAATTGGCTCAGGGACAAAATTGATAAAATTCGGAAGAGATTTTTGTCGAAAGGGTTATCCCATCCATGTAAGGGATACCATCCTGTTACTTGGGATCAGGTGTATAAACCAAAAGAGAAAGGGAATCTGGGGGTAAAGGACCTAAAGACCATAAATATTGCTCTAATATCCAAGTTGTGGTGGAACCTACTGAAACACCCTGAAGGGATATTGCCAAAGCTAATTTGGTCCAAGTACGGGCCGCGTCGGGAGTCATGGGCTGCTAAACCAAGGAATAACTACAACATATCGACGTTCTGGAGAGATTTCAAGTCCGTGTTCTAAATGTTTAGTCATGGGGTAAAGTATAAGATTGGGGGAGGCCAAGATACCGCCTTTTGATTAGAAAGATAGTGTTCAGAAAGCCCGCTTCGCGTACTGTATCCGAATATTTTTTAAACATCGTTTAACAAAGAGGCCCTAGTCAGGGATTATTGGAACATAGATAGATGGATACCATTATTTGAAAGGTCCTTGGTACAAATAGTTGAGCTAAACAGTCTACACTCAATACTTATGACTGTCTCTCCTAGACAGCAGGAGCGGGATGAGGCATCATGGAGATGGTCTACCGATGCAGTTTTCTCTTCAGCCTATAACCATTTGATTGACGTGGGGAGTCGTCTGGCCAACTGTGGGAATATCTGGACATCGAAATTTCCACTGAAGTAATATCTTTTTATGACTAGTAGAGAGGAGGGCTATCTTGACCTGGGAAAACCTATGGAGAAGAGGATGGCAGGGACCAAGTATTTGTGTCTTATGCAAGAGTGATGATGAGGATATAAAACACCTACTAGTTACATGTCCCTTCTCTTCCTATGTCTGGACCAGATGTGTCACCTTGGCTGGACTGCAAATGCACTCAAACCCCAAGGAGGAGGACATTTGGCACAGAATTAGAAAAGACCCCCATAATAAACACCTAAGTAGAATAGTAGTCGAAGCAGTATGCTGGAACCTGTGAAGAGAAAGGAACAATAGGATCTTTAATAACTCTACCATTGCAATTAATACTTGTATATGCAAAACTTACTCTGACATATCACTTTGGACAGTGTAGTTATCTAACAGAGAAAGAGTCTGCATCACGGATGAAGAGGATGATTATATCCAGGACGTCAGCCCAACATAGGAGCAGATAGATATCGTGGAGAGGGAGATAATTTAGAAGAGACAAGACAACTATGTTTGATGATGGTCATATGACCAATGATGTACTTTTATTTTTATTTTTTTTCTGTTTGCCTGAGACTACTATGGTGTAAGGGCATATGCCCAGAACTATGTTGCTTCTTTAGCCTTTATTACTTTACTAGTTCTATAACATATCGTTAATGGAACACGGAGGGTTAAATCCTGCCTCTTTCACTCAAAAAAAAGAGAGTAAGGCTATAACCTCTCACTCATTTCTATCTTCTTCTTCATATCCTTCTCCATTCCAGTATTGAGTCCTAGATTAAGAAGAGAATCAAAAGAAATCTCCTCTCTATCTCCACTAACTGAAGAACTCTTCTATCACTGGACAAGACAAGGAATGCACATCTTCCAACTATATTTCCACTAGAAACTCTCACCTTTATATAATAGTAATATGTAATAATTCAGTAGAAACTCTTTCCTCTAATCACTCCAGTTAGAAGTAACACTCGGGCCTTTCACTCTCCAAGTGATCTATTTTTATAATGAGATCATATTGTTAACTCAGTAGATCTTGGTAAAATGATCATAACTTTCTATTCGTTAATAAGTTCATTTTTCTTTTTACTAAAAGAATTGAATCTCCAATAACTTATATTTATATTGTTTTGGCTAATCTTGACTTCAATCTTATTTAAACATGATTTGAAGTTATTGGTTATACAACTGCCACTGTATTGTCAACCATATACCATGTCAGTATTTTGGCTATAGCTTTTGACCTAAAAATTTAATCGAGCTGATTTTAGTTCATTGGGATGAGAATTCAATTTACTATAGCTTTCCTAACTTACATTATTCCTAATTCGATCTTAAGCCCTGTCAAAATTGGGCTAAGAGTGAGTGCGTTATGGCGGAGCTAGCCTCATTGAGTCTATCCCCGTCAACACAAAGCTCTGCTATTGGGTCCAACTCTACCAAAGCGTCGGCTCTATCAGCACTCGGATATGCTCTTGCCTCGCTAGGGCTAACTGATGTGATAAATTACTGCAAGCGCACAGTGTCGGTGTAGCGCTGTACAGGTCGTCCCACAGAGATCTAGGGTGTTTTTGCGATTCTTACTCTTTCCTTAGTCTAGCGGATTAACAAAGGATTCTAGGTTGAAGTTGGATTAATCTAAATCGCCTAGGATCTAGAATCCACTAGTTTCCAACCATGTATTTACTTCTACTATCTTCTTCTTTCATTAAAATTTGATCTTTTTAGTTTAATCTTTATTTAAAGTGCCCTAAGTATGAGCTATCAAGTGGTGTGCAAGCATAACTCATCAAAGATACTACTTCTCATAAAAACAAACTAAATCTTTAGATAATTCAAAGAAAAAGATAAAATCAACAACTCCAAACCCTAACTAAGTATAGGCTATCAAGAAACCTAATTCAAATATAACCTATCAAAGTCTTAATCTTCGAGTTCTTGTATTTTAATCCTTTTAGAGAAAAATCATGTCTTTATTTATTTTTATTCAAGAAGAAAGATATTAGAAAGCAATTACATGGTGGATCCTAACTTCATCTACATCCTAGAGCTAAACTAATTAGCTACTCATAATTCTAGAAAGCAATTAAATATAATCTAGAAAGCAAATAAATCTATACTAGAAAGCAATTAAATCTATCTAGAAAGCAAATAAAGATCTCAAAACAATGGCTTACCTCTGGAGCACGGTATTGTGGCCGCCACCCCTTCAGCAAAACCTTAATTTTATTAATGAAATACGAGTACAAACTAAATCCTAATCTACATTAACTACTGCATAAAAAACTAGAATACAAGGATACGGCCAATATATAGGCTTCGGAAATCAAACCCTAATTCTAGCAGAACTATAAAGCCATAAAATTACATGAAGCCAGGAAAGAAAATTCAGCACGTGGGGCCCACAGTTGGCCGCTAAATGGCGGTTAAAACCGCTAAATAGCGGTTTAATTTCGAGTAACTCAATTGAAATTTCTTCCACGTCCGTCTCGTGTTTTTCTCATTATATTTCCTTGACTGTATTTGACTTTGCATCTCTATAACATCGTAGTCTCGTAGTTTTTCTCACTTTAGAAACTTTTCGGACTCTGATTTCCTACTCCAACATTGATTTCTTGCCATCTCCTTGTATGAATCGAATTACCTGAAACAGGCACTAAAAATACCCGAGTAGCATTTATTTATATACAAAAATAGATAAAGTATGAGAGGAAAAATACAATATATGATATTCATCACACCCCCACACCTATCTTTTGCTAGTCCTCGAGCAAAACCTAAATCTAAAAAGAAAAATAAAAATCCTAACTCACTTTCGCAGGAATCGCGATTGCACTTAGCACGTGCAATAAGCCTTTAAACCCCTAGGTTACCCTAGTGGACGAGTGTTGTCTCGTGAGGGTTTGCAGTGAATATACCCACAAAATTCAAGAAGAAAATAGATTAAGGAATAAAGAAAAGAAAAATAAGGATAACCGAAAATCAAGAAAAATAGAAATTTTATACAAAGGAAAGAAAAATCTTTTTTTTTATGATATTTTCATCAATTAATCTCACTAATATACAAACTCAAGAACGCATTTAGATTATCAATTTTCAAATCGAGCGTCATATCAGATACACTTATCATTTTAATCAAAAATTTAAATCCTATCTTTCAATACCTACTAACAGATAATTCATTGGCTCCTATACAACTACGTGCACGTGTGATAGTTTATTTCGGCCTTAGACTCAAACTCTAACTCATGATTCATCTCCTCTCTCATAACAAATTTTTTCCTTTTTTTTTCTTTTTTTTTTTAAGAATTTTCACCTTTCATGCGAATATTCAAGCTTGCTTAGGCGCAACATACCCGATTACTTGTTTCATACTCTTTTCGTTTTTCTTTTTCTTTTGTTTTAGAATATTTCACCTTTCATGCGAATATTTACACTTACTTAGGCGCAAAGTACCCGATTACTCAGATCATACTCTTTTTTTCACTCTTAAGGCTATTGCCTTAATACCAGGCGCACCCCATTATTTTATCACTCTCGAGGATATTGCCTTTGGCTCACCCCATTATTTTATTCTCACTTTTTTTTCTTTTTTTTTCTTTTTTTCTCTTTTTTTTTGTTTAGAGAGAGAAAACTTACTCAATCGTTATCATCTTTGTCCTTAATCTAATAAACTATTGTGAAGTGAAAAATAGATGTATATTTGCCTCAAATCTACTGTTAGCAATATTTATTTTTTAGATTTTGATCTTTTTCATAAAATTCAAAGTGTATCATCCAATCTACTCTCCTATCCAATTTCAAATCTAAATTTATTCCTTTATCTGTAAGTAGTTTGATCTATTGATAAAAATACATAAGTTTTTTTAATTTATTTTTCTTTTCAGTTTTTTTTAATTTTTTTCAGTTTTTTTATTTTTTTAGTTAGTTACCCTAAAAACTACCCAAAGTGTAAAATAAAGAAACCCAAAAATCTAAAAAAAATGCTAAAATCTAAAAAAAAAATCCTACAAATAAAAATAAAATCCTAAAAAAAAATAAAAATCTCCTAAAAACTACTCCCCCACACCTAAACTTATGTATGCCCTCATACACAAACCAAGGGTGGCAAAATAAAAAAGAAAAGAAAACTATTATACAAATATTATACACTTATTAGAAAATTCAAACGGTTACGACCTCTTGATCGCTTTCCACTCTCATAATGTGTCCTCTTATGTTTTGATATGGATGAACTTAGCTTTTTTGTTAATTTTGCATTTAATCTCTCCATCTTGTTTTTTATTTTTTTCAATTTATTTCTACCTTTCTTTTTTTTATTCAATAAGAAAATTTTGAAGTTGGAAATCGTACATTTATCATCGATACTTGACCCACGAGCATCTTTCATAGCAGTAAGTATTTTGGTTTTATCAACTTGTGAAATAACATACTCACTTTGGTGTTGTGGAATCATGAGCTCGATTTTTGAGGGCTCTTTCAAATCATCAGGTACCATGACCTCTTCTTTTTTAGGTTTTTTCCATTCTTCTAATGTTTTGGGCTCGTCATGCAAATTTTCTTCAAACCTGTCATCAAAATTCTCAAAAGAAAATGCCATACTAGTGGACTTATCATTAGTCAAGTTATTATGAAGGGATAAAAATTCTTCTTCACAAATTTCTTCACAATTTCCATCAAAAGAATCAAATGATAATGTGTCACTAGTAAGTTCACCATCAAGCAAAATATTTTCTTTATCACTGGTTTCTTCATAATTATTGCCACAATGGTCTAAAATAGGTTGATCACAATGTTGAATTATAGACTCATCATGCACAAAACTATTTAATTCATTTTGAATCATATCTACTTCAGAAGATGACTGGAGTGATTGCTCGTTTGAGTCAGATATGTTCAAACTATTAGATGGTTGATCTATAAAAAATTTAGCTTGAGAAATCGCTTTGAGAAGATCTTCCATACAAGATTCAATTTTAGAGGATGATTTTTGAGATGATGATTTTAGCAAAACTTCCATATCTTCCTCTATTCTACGTTTTCGTTCCTCAGACTCATGATCGTAATTTTCCTTATTTTTCTCAAATGATTGCATCTCAAGATCATGAGTGAAATTTGAAGAGTGATATGATGGATCCATATACAAATTTGATGACAGATATGAAGTGGTTGGAGGTAGATTCTCATGACATGCATATCTCGCTTCTAATCTTTTTAATCTTTCATCTAACAAGTTTAATTGAATATCTTGTTCATGATTAAATGTGGAACATGAAGATGAATAGCCCATAAAGAAAGGATCAGATTGAGGACTCTCTTGATATGGCTCTTGATTATATGCAAAATTAGAATTATTCATCCGTTCATAATTATAATTTTGTGTATAAGAAGCACTCGTAGGTTCATTATATGTATTGTGAATTTGATTATGACCTAGTCCTAGCGAACTTCCTATCCATGGACACTGATAATAATTATGATATGGATCATGACAATGATAGCAACCAGTTTGATTTTGAAATATTTTTTTTTTAATTTTTTTTTTTGTTTGTTTTGAAGAAGGCGGAGAGGGAAAAGAAAAAATAAAAACAATTGAAATATGATTTTTATAATTTTTTATTATTTTTTTTGTAGAATCAAGAACGATAAATACAGAAATACACAAAATTTAAGAGAGAAACGGAAAGATATTGCCGCTAAATATCGGTATTTACCGCTATTTAGCGGCAAAATCTGGGAGATTACCTCTCAGATTTTTACAGTGCACTTCCACAACGTTTTCCTTCACTTTTTATATCCTGTATCTAAAGTTCCAGATCTATACACACTCAACACACACTGTTAAGCCGTAAAATGTTAGAAAAAGTAAGAAAAACACCGTCGATCCCCGGCAACGGCGCCAAAAACTTGATGTGATAAATTACTGCAAGCGCACAGTGTCGGTGTAGCGCTGTACAGGTCGTCCCACAGAGATCTAGGGTGTTTTTGCGATTCTTACTCTTTCCTTAGTCTAGCGGATTAACAAAGGATTCTAGGTTGAAGTTGGATTAATCTAAATCGCCTAGGATCTAGAATCCACTAGTTTCCAACCATGTATTTACTTCTACTATCTTCTTCTTTCATTAAAATTTGATCTTTTTAGTTTAATCTTTATTTAAAGTGCCCTAAGTATGAGCTATCAAGTGGTGTGCAAGTATAACTCATCAAAGATACTACTTCTCATAAAAACAAACTAAATCTTTAGATAATTCAAAGAAAAAGATAAAATCAACAACTCCAAACCCTAACTAAGTATAGGCTATCAAGAAACCTAATTCAAATATAACCTATCAAAGTCTTAATCTTCGAGTTCTTGTATTTTAATCCTTTTAGAGAAAAATCATGTCTTTATTTATTTTTATTCAAGAAGAAAGATATTAGAAAGCAATTACATGGTGGATCCTAACTTCATCTACATCCTAGAGCTAAACTAATTAGCTACTCATGATTCTAAAAAGCAATTAAATATAATCTAGAAAGCAAATAAATCTATACTAGAAAGCAATTAAATCTATCTAGAAAGCAAATAAAGATCTCAAAACAATGGCTTACCTCTGGAGCACGGTATTGTGGCCGCCACCCCTTCAGCAAAACCTTAATTTTATTAATGAAATACGAGTACAAACTAAATCCAAATCTACATTAACTACTGCATAAAAAACTAGAATACAAGAATACGGCCAATATATAGGCTTCGGAAATCAAACCCTAATTCTAGCAGAACTATAAAACCATAAAATTACATGAAGCCAGGAAAGAAAATTCAGCACGTGAGGCCCACAGTTGGCCGCTAAATGGCGGTTAAAACCGCTAAATAGCGGTTTAATTTCGAGTAACTCAATTGAAATTTCTTCCACGTCCGTCTCGTGTTTTTCTCATTATATTTCCTTGACTGTATTTGACTTTGCATCTCTATAACATCGTAGTCTCGTAGTTTTTCTCACTTTAGAAACTTTTCGGACTCTGATTTCCTACTCCAACATTAATTTCTTGCCATCTCCTTGTATGAATCGAATTACCTGAAACAGGCACTAAAAATACCCGAGTAGCATTTATTTATATACAAAAATAGATAAAATATGAGAGGAAAAATACAATATATGATATTCATCACTAACCTCGTTGGGCTGCTCTACCAGAACTAGCCTTGCCAATGTTGTTTATCTTCGATGACATTGGGGTTTACTAACACTTGGTTCATACATAGTTTTAGTAAAATCTCCATAATTTTTGCCCCTAAATATGATTTAGTTGATCTTGAGATTTTTAGAAATATGATTCAACAATTTACAACTTCTCTTTATAATATTTTGCTAATTATCATATTTTACTTGTCAAAACTATGCTTGAAGTCGAAATTTCAGCAACAGCAAGACTCTTGCACCTGGTTCAATAAATTCACATTATCTTTTTATTCTAGAATCCAATTAAACTCATCTTAAAGTTGTTAGAAAGGAAATTCAATATTCTAGAACTCTCTTTTAAGTTACTTTTCTAATTCTAGTTGTATCATAATCAAAATAATTGTTTAAAGTCTATAAAACTGTATGATGATAAAGTATAATGGATCATTGAAACTCCTCATTGATTACTGTTTCTTTTGCAAAATTTACTCTAATAGTGGGGCTTGCCTATGAAACTTATCTGATAATTATGATATCATTTAGATATAATACTTAATTATTAGACTTTGGTTTAACTAAAACACTCATAATAATTTTACTCATGCAAGAATTAAGCGTACTTGTCTCGAGCTCTTGATATCAGTTATGTAATGACTACTATTGCTTGTAACTCAATCCTTACATGGTTTAATATAATAAAAATAATTGCGACATAGAGGAGCTGAATGATGGAAACACTTATTGTTGAAGTTTTATCTTGCCTATGGTGTATATCCTCTTGTTATAATTTGTGGTGCAATTGGTTCAAGAGAGACCAATGTCAGTAGCCATGATCACTAATTTGCACATGATTTAATAGCATTTTACGGTATAGCTGGTTCAAAAAAGACCAATATTAGTGGCTGTAGTACAAGGCTTACATAGTATACTTCTAGAACATGTGTGACCCATCTATTAGTCAGCTCTAACTTAAGATATATAATATTAAAAATATTCCTAGATAATTGTATACTTGCAGTAACTTAGTTTTAAATTCGAAGTTTCATTTTCATATCTATTTATTTATTTTTATGATGTTCTACATTTTATGTACTCAAATTATTTCTTTCCAAGCATGATCCTGGATTTCCTATGCATGTCAAGTAGCAAAGATTTAGCAGCGAATACGAGTTTAACCTGCCAATTGACAACCTTTAAATCCAGAACTAGCCTAACTACTGAATCTCGAGGAATCTCTAGCTTTCTGCAATAAATAATTTTTTATTCCTCAACTATTATATTTGGCATTAAACTTGTAATCATTTGCATTGTTAATAACTCATTTTGTCTAATTAGATACTTGTATCTAAGCTGAACCGAGGTACTCGCAGTTATTTATTATCTATATTCTATACTTGTATGTTCTTTTCAGCATTGTAAAATGGATGATATTATATACAAGATGGATTGTGGTAAGATCACATCCTCATTATTGTGTCTATAGCTTTGCACTTTATTGTAAAAGGTCATGTGTACCCCTTATAGGGTACCAATCGGCGTTATGCAGAAATAGGATATATAGCCAAATTTTTGGGGTATAATGTCATGTTATGAATTACCTAAGTTTTAGGTTCATCTTGATCATTTAAACAGGTTTTAGGGGTATTACAATTCCCAAATCTATGCATTATGGATTAATGAATTCAGAGGCTATACTGAATTATATTGACATATACTAGGAAATATTTAACTTGTCTACAGTGGTTGCCTGGAGAAGTGCGTAATCATACTCATCTAAACTAACCATAAACTTTAATTTTTGTGTGTGCTGAACTAATGAAATAATAAGTCCTAGAATTCTCATGACCCACTGCACTCTCATTCACTCACATTCTGTTCACTTCATTATGGAGTACTACACAATAATATATTGTGCCACAATACTAGAATTGATGCTCATAAGATCTTGCCTTCACATATATAATAATTGCACCATCATTTACCTCACATTCTAATTACATATAATTGGTTTAGGAGTCTAAAAGAAAAATTGAGAGTAAGCATCTTAGAAAGAATATTTTTTCACATAGTTCTAGAATTCACACATTATAATCAATCACTCACATTCTAGTCACTTAATAGAGAATAAATTGAGAGTAAGAGAATCTTACAAATATTTTGTTAACAACCTTCACGTGTTCACTAATATATACAATTGAACTACAGCTCCATTGCACTTGCATTCCATTTACTTGATAAGAAGAGTAATATATAGCTACAACATGCAATAAACTTTCTTATGCAAACTCCCACCTATATATTATTTGGGTTGTATTTAGTAGCATTAGAATGAACAACACTTTAAAAGATTGTTTAATTTTGAGATCTATAATAATGTAGGAGATAGTATCAACAATTTCTTCTCTAGATCCATTGTTCTCTCCACATGCTATCATCTCTTCTTTCTCATACAATTCAAAGATTCATGACACCTCCACAGAATCTTTTCAGGTAGACAACTTGTGCAATGTTCATCCACTAAAATCAAAAAAAAAAAAAAAAAAAAATGGTTGAATCTAACGGCCGCCGTTGGTTTGGAGCCTATTTAAATATATATATATTTGAGAAAATCTTCCTACTCTCTCCATGGCAAAAAGTGCATGCATGCCATCTAAATGAGGATGGTGAGTTCAAGAATCTGCATGAGATTATAGAAATCATTGTGTTTATGATACAAAGATTCCTGTAACCAGGTGGCTCTTGCTCATAATCCAATGCGTTTAAACTATAAAATATGACATTGGATGAAGTAAAAATGATAATTAGATTATGAGTCACAAAATTCCACGCATCCTTGTGTCGAACAAGTTCTCTTCGATGCTACTATAATATGGGTACCCATGTACATAGCATTTCGAATATTGGAACAGTTTCTCATGTCTCGGAGTAAAAAACCATGTGCCATCTCTTCTTTCATTCTACACAAAATTAATTACATGACATGAGCTTCATTACAAGGGCACGAGAGCTTTGTAAATAATCAACGCTTTCGATCCCCAGAGAAGATAGTAAAAAAGTTACAATAATGGTAGAAAATAAAAACCAAAGAAAGAAAGGTTACACGAAGGTAGTCTAGTCTCAAAGTGTTAATAAGCCTCTTCGCTGATATTATTCCCACCCGTTTCTTATCATATTTACACCCATGGGCGACCCTTTTAGCAAAGCACGCTTCCAGCCCACCAGGCGATGTAAAAAGTCCATAACCTCAGCGGGCTCTTGAAGAGAATAGAAAGCACTCGTTTCCTTTGGAGATTTTGAAACTAGGATTCCGATGCCTTGTCCCCTCTCACGCAAAACCTAATACATAGATCAAAGATACAAACCACCACAATTAATATTACTGTTAACATACCTCAATATCGATAAGGAATATAAAATGTAAAGTGAAGTCGCTAATTTAACTATTAGCACTAACTATAGTTACCTTAAAAGCGTCCTCATCGGTTCGGTCATCTCCAATATAAATTGGAAACACATCGTTACAATCGGCAAAACCTATAAGAAAAAAAACATATAATGCACATTATATTACGAAAATGTTGGCCAGCTTTCTCAGTTAAATAAATAATAATATGTTACTTAACAAACTAATGTGAAGAAAATGATGTGATGCGATTGATTTGATGGGTCTTAAAGGCACTCACCAAGAGACTCCAACAAGAACTCAAGTGCCTTCCCCTTGTCCCACTTGATACTAGGCCGTATCTCCAAAACCTAGAGGTCAAGTAACCAAACAACCAAACTCAAGTCATATGAACTTCAAAAAAAATAAAATAAGTAAACTGACTGAAGAACCTTAAGAGATGGTAATTTATACAAATTTTATAGGCATGTTATCCTACCTTTCTTCCCTGTGTTAGATGAAGCTTTGGGTAATCCTTCAACACCGATTTTACTTGATCGTACAATGTGCTCCACCTCTGATTATACAGAAAAAAAGCAATACATACTCGTAAAAAATTCGAGAAATATTTCTCTTCTTTGAATCGGAATAATATAATTAGGTTTTTTATACCTTTTCATCTACGCAGCGGAAATGAACCGATAAACAAAACTTATTGTTTTCTACTCTTGCACCAGGGGTAGGCCTTGTTTTCTCCAATAATTTATTATAAACCTTCAAAAGAAAAGACAACAAAAAGAGGCTTGTTAGATGATATTTCTTATATTACAAGCGAAAAATACAGTCTAAGAATACGTGAACCAAATTACCTCATCTATCATGGGCAAGAACTCACTAGCTGGCTGAAAAAGAATTGATTTTGCCTGAAACAAAGCCCACATGAAACAAGCTTTTAGCACATAATTAAGATACTACAATGGAATTAAAAAAAAAATTAAATTTTTATATTTACATTTTTAAAAAATGAGCTTAATTAGTTACCTGAGCCTTTGTATGCTTGGACACTTTGGTTGGTCCCTTGATGTCCATGCCATGGCTACCGGCATAAAACAGCTCTCCCAACTTCACAAAATTATACACCTGATCAAGTTAACCCAAAGTAAATACAGAATATTCGAGGGTGCTAAGTGCAAAATATATATATATATATATATATATAAAGTGGAGTTTCCAAAGTAGCATACTATTTTTCCTAGTTAGACCACTTTCCTAAGGCCTGACTATAATTGCAATGTCTAGTGGGCTCACAAGGACAAGTGGTGTGCTCCTTTGGAAACTCCCATTGTAAAGTTGATAGATACGGTAAAAATGTACCTTGTCCCTGCACCTCCCGCTCACAATAGCAGTAGGAAAAAACCTCGCTACCTCCTTCACTACGAATCTCATCTGCAAGCAACAAAATTTCACATTCTCATCCTCACAAACTTGAAATTTTGCAAAAAGAAAGCAGAGGAAAACAGAGGACTAATTATTAACAGAGTTTTTATAGCAGAACTCACGGAGTCAGACATGATGGCTCGGTCAGGGTCCTGAACGATGGGCGAGAGAGTCCCGTCGTAGTCCAAGAACATTGCTATTTTCTTCCCCTTTGAGTGCTCAACAATCTCCTCAAAGCTTGCAAGTGCTGAGGGATGCTGCCTCTGTTCACAGAATATATATATATATAAAAATATAGAAACTTCCCATTATATTCTTTTGGAAACGTACGTTTCCTTGGTCAAGAGCGATGTAACCAACTTACCAACCAAGCACTGTATTCGTCGTCTTTGACTGAGGAGGTGGAGGTGCCGAAGACAGCGGATGAGGCCGCCGCCGCCTTCCTGTGAGTGGGGGAGGACGCCCGCATCGAGTCCATCCACGAGTTGACCCGGTTGATTCCGGTGAGCTCGAGCTGAGTAAGGAATTTCTTGTGGAGGGCCGACCCGCCGCAGCTGCTGGAGTCGGCACGAGGGGGCGGGAAAGACACCGGCATCGCCATCATCATCATCGTCTCCTCCGGCACCACCGCGCTCTGCTTCGGCATATCGACGGAAGGGGAGATTGACAAAATAAATAAATAAATAAATAAATAAAAGGAAGGGCAGGAGAAAGGAAGTGTAACGACTCTAGGCTCTAAAACAAGAAACAACCGCTAGCTCGATCGCGCTAGTTACTTGGTTGTTAGAGGTTACTTGAAGAGGGGCTTGCTTCTATGGGAGAAGAGTTCAATGGTTATTTATAGCAAGCCAAGGGACGGAAGCGGACAAGAAAGAGCGCGGGGGAGAGTGGGCCCAAGTGAGGAAAGTGGGGCCCGCTAGCAAGGTGGGGTATTGCGGGGGGCCGTGTGGGCGAGTGGGTGTCGAGTTTGCGGGTGCATGCGGCCGAAGCTCGGATGGGTGGGGTCCGAAGGTTAAAGTACACGTGTTTGTGGCGTCAGCGCCCACGGAATCGCTGGCGAATCTGTGACCCACTGTAACTATATATTGCTATTGCCTTTTGCTTGTTTTCATTGGATGCTCCCCTTGCTCACTCGATTGCACTGAATGATCTGTGATCCACTGGACCACACGTTGGTGAGTTTCGGGGTTCCCTTCGGTTTGGGACCTCGCATGGGTAGAGTTTCTGAGCTATAAAGTCGTGCCAACGATCGAATATGGAAAAGAATACGGACGTAAACCGGCCGGATGTCAATGATTTTTGTCTGAATTTTAAATTCAACTCTCTTTGATTAGTATATTATTATAAAGATATATGTATGTAAGTTTGAATAGGAAAAAATAAATTAGGTTGATCATATTTTAACAGATTAAGTTGTAAAGGAAGTCTGAAATTACACAAGACTAGGGGCGTGCTCATTTTCCTAGTGCCAGTTGCTAATGATATATTAGTTTTGGCTTATTATTATTATTGTTGTTGCTTTCGTGCTCTGGTGATAGAAATTTCTTCTTGTTTAAGTGTTTAATTGTTTGGAAATTGTAGTAGAATGTGCTTGGTTGGTATTCCGGGAACAATTGTAATAAAATTCTAAAAAAAAATTATACAATTTTTAATGTTCCTTTCACATTGATTTGTCAACATTTATGCTGAGACTAGGATGCAAAATGATAATTTAGTGCCATGCGGGAAAAATTTTAAGGAAAATTTAGATGATGAAATGTCACAATATCGAATGATTATTATTATTATTTTTTCTATGTTATCATATTACGTATGTCCCCCATCATTTACTGCTTGCTGTTCGGTGTTTAAGATTGGAACACTTTATGGCCAAAGGATTTCTTAATTGATTAATTGATATTGTAAGTATATTAGCGTCTATACACATAAACACACACATATACATATACGTAAAAATATACATATACATACATACATACATACATACATATATATATATATATATATATATATAGAGAGAGAGAGAGAGAGAGCAGGAAATTCACCGACAGTAAAGGGACTTCCTTCACCATCGCTTATGTAGACTAATGAAACGGGTACACGTGACACCACTCAAAATTATATAAAAGAACTTTCTTAACTGCCCTTTGAGTGGCACCATGTATACCCGTTTTATTGGTCCACCTAAACGATGATGAAGGAAGTCCCTTCAACTTCGGCGAATTTTCTATTTTCTCTTATATATATATATATATATATATATATATATATATATATATATATATATATATATAGACATCCACACTTCAAACTCTTCATCCACTTATAATCCATGTTAAGTAAATTTGAGACGTAAGGGTTCCATATAGGATCTACATTATAACTGAAGAGTAATTTCCATGTTAGGATTTTGAGATCCTATCCTACTTCATAGTTGGCAAAACGTGTTAAAACTTGATAAAAATGTAAGAAGTCCCTATAGCATGTGAAGCTACCGATAACTCAAAGAAAGTATTATCTAGAGTTTTAAGCTATCACTAACTCTTTAAGTAACTCAGAGAAATACACAACTTTTAAGTCTACCAGTAATCCTATAAATAGATGAAACAAGTACATCAAACTAAGAGGATTTATCAAAGTATCTACATGTTTTCTACTGGTAGCTTATCGATAAAGGTAACATCTCAATTTTGAATTGATTTTCACTCTAAATTATGAGGTTTTTTTATGGATACAAATTACTTTTAGCCATTTAGATCTAAGAAAATTTGTAGGCTCGATCTACTTTTAGCCATTAAAGATAGATTTTAGGGTAATTTAGAAAGAAAAATTTCTATATATATGTTAACTCCTTCGAGGTCAAGAAAAACTTAAGTAAAGGAGAGATTTTAAGATATTATTAAAGATCGAAGCTTGAGAAGTTCGTGATACATCTGTTGAAGATTGGAGATCATGATTCATTTTTATCTTCACTATCTAGACGAAGGTTTGATTTACTTGTTCGAAAACTTGTACTCGTTTGTTATTACTTCCACTATCTCTGGATCTGTTATTGTGAGAGAGATGTCTTTATAGGGTTTGTGATATATTGAGATTTGGGATTTTTATTATGACTGTCTACTAGTAGATTTCGATATCGAACTATTGCTTATGATCATGGTTGTCTAGCGATTGTAGGGCAAATCTTATATTGATAATAATCATAGTACAATATTATTCATCTGTGGTTTTTAATATTGTTCGTCTGTGGTTTTTTACCCTTTTGAGTTTTCTATGTAAAATCTATGTGTTTATCTGTGTTTGATTTTTTGAATTTTATTATTTATTTTATGATTGATCTTGAGCTATTACTTACTTTATTAATTATGATATCCTTCAAATTCCGCATGCTATTGGCATACTGGCATACTCTGTTTATCTTTTATTAGTTTATTCAATACTCTTTACTTCTTACTAAAACAAGCAAATAAAGTAGTGAAAGTAACATTAATATTAGTATTTTCATTCTACTTTCATCCAAACAAACACACCCGGCAACGAATTCTCATCACTTTCAGATATCAACGTTACAATAAGTGACAAGTTTAAATACTAATGTACAAGAGTATAAATACATCTATGCTCTAAATAATTTTATAGTAAGGAAATACAAATTAGGAGTTCTTGTTACTTTTTGGAAACTGAGACATAAAATCATAAGAATAAGGGGAAAAAATGACATATCATATCAAATTTTAGGAGAATATAAAAAAAAAATAGTAATATGATACAGCCCAAGAAAAAGAATAGCTTAGATTTTATAGAAAAAGAAAAACTTAGAATGTAATTAAAATGCATTAAAAATATATATATATACAAAGAGAGAGAGAGAGTAATGGAAATGAACCGCCGCCTCACGTAAGTTACCTAAGTTGCAGTTCATTTCCACTATCTCTAATATATCTTTTAAAAATTTCTTCTGGATTTTGATCTCGACCCATTAGGATTCACTCATACCTAATTTATTGGGTTTTAGTTTCGATCTGGTCTTCCTTCAAATAAACACAAAATTAACAGTTTTTGGTAAATACAATATTTTGTATCCATTTAATGAAAAGGCAAATAAATTTCAAAAATCATGTATTTGATCCTAAAATACCTAAGAAGGTAGAGATCATGATGCTAAAAGAACAAAATTAAGAAATTAGTAAGATTATTACTTTCTCAATGTTGACTCCGTAGCTTGCCTGAGCTGGCGACTCATAAATAGTTATTATATATATATAGATAGATAGATAGATTGAGAGAGAGAGAGAGAGAGAGAGAGAGTATACCAAGTTGTCTCCCTAGAGAGTTACCTATGATGAAATCCTAAATTTTATTATGGATATGTGAATGATCCCAACTTTTCATTGTCATTTGCAAGTCTAAAAGTGGTGGTATGTAAAAAGTTTTATAATTTTGATATATTCTTACTATATAATCTGATATATACAAAATTGATGGTTTTCAACAGTAGAACAAAAAAGACCATTATATCGATAATAAAGAAGTGTCAAAATCACATAATTTTTATAAACTACTTTTTTTAGCATGAAAATCATAGCTAACGGTTCAAATCGTCAATGTTCTCCCTTTATGTCTAGATTTAAGAATATCTCCATATATAACTCTTTATGGAGTACACCATAGATACATCATTCCCTACACACACATTCACACACACACACATACACACGAAAGTAAACCTAAAATGCCATCCTAGGGAGTTGCCTATGGATAGCGAACAGTTCAGATCGTCAATGCTTTCCTTCTATGTTTAGATTTAAAAATGTCTCCATATATAACTCCTTATGGAGTACACCATTGGTACGTCACACACCCCCCCCCCCCCCCCCCTCCTTCCCACACACACACACAAAAGTAAAACTAAAATGCCATCCGAAGAGTTGCCTATGGAGGCGCTCTAAATCACAATATCGTGTGGTTGATATGAATGATCTAAAATATTAGTTGTGATCTCAATGTTAAAATGATGGTGTATAAAAAATTATGCATTTTCATAAAATTTGACCATATGTTGGATATATATAAATGAATGATTTTTCAGCAATAAAACAAATATGACCTCTTAATCAATAATGAAGAAGAGTCTAAATAGGTGGTGTATCAAAAATCGTATGAGTAGATACTAACGTTCTCATTAGTTCGATTATTGAAAAATTGTTCATTTGTACCTATCAATATAGTAAAAAATTATTGAAAATACGTGATTTTTTGTAAACCATCAATTTAGGATGTAGACTGTACAACTAACAATTCAGATCATCTATATCACCTTCTATGTTGAGATTAAGGAGTGCTATTATAGTCAACTACCTATGGAGACACCGTGTATGTGTTTATATATATATATATATATATATATATATATATATATATATATATATATATATATATATATATATATATATATATATATATACACACTAATCACGTAAGTTGGCAAGGGGTGGGGGCAGCTCCTCCTTGCTCGGTAGTTCGGGGGCAAAGCGCTCGATTTTTTTTTTATTGGGGTATTTAGGTAATTTCGTATGGTAATAGGGCTACGTCCCAGCTATATATATATATATATATATATATATATATATATATATATATATATATATATATATATATATATATATATATATATATATATATATAAATATAAACAGGAAATTCACCGACGGTGAAGGAAGTTTCTTCATCTCCGCTTATATAGCCCAGTAAAATTATTACATGTGGCACCTCTTAAAGTAACAAATAAAATAACTCTCTCAACCACTTTTTGAGTAGCATTCTGTGTAATAATTTTATTGGACCATCTAAGCGACAGTGAAGAAACTCTTTTTACAGCTGATAAATTTTTCGTTTACTCTCATATATATATATATGTGTGTGTGTGTGGGGTACTTCCTCCTATCGACCATATGCATGGTGAGGTTCATACACCTCAAAGAAATGTTTAGAATATGCACTCAGTGTCGCACACAGAGGTGGGTCCGCCTAGTCCCATCACTTATTTAGAGGCTATTTCAGCTGCTAAGTTCGAAAACTGGATTGCTATTATGGGTAAGAAAATGCCATATCTTGGCAGCAAATGTACATGGTAAGTTCGTCAAAATAGCTAAGAGAATCCAAAAGGTAATTGGATGCAAATAAATGTTGAAGGAGAAGTTCAAAACTCCAAGTAAAGGTACCACACGGTGTAAGACTTAATTGGTTAGTTACGATCGATAGTCACGGTTAAAAGAAGAAAGGGTGGATTGCAATGGAATCTTCTTTTGGTTAATGTTAGGCATATATAGGCCTACTTGGATGCCACTTGCTATGGTGGTACATCAAGGCTTGGAACTTCAGCAACTCCATATAACGACGGCATTTTCTCAAGTTGAATTGGAGAATGATATCCTGATGAGAGTGGTTTAGTAAGTTCGAAATCACCTAGGCTGTGTTCGGTTTGAAAGAAAATGGGAGGAAGAAAAAGCACGAGAAAATGAAAGGAAAAAAAAATAAAAATAGATTTTTACTTTGATGTTTACTTAGTAAGAAAATAATTTTTTTTCTCTTTTAAAATTTACCGCAAACCAATCAATGGAAAATATTTTCTTACTTCTTTTCTTTTCTTTTCCTTCATTTTCTCTCAAACCAGACAGAGCCTTAAGTTTCCAGCTAATAAATAGAAAGAAGCCGATAACATCTCCTGCATCGTGTATGCAGTGCCAGTAGAAGCTTAATACATATCATGTCATGGTGTGCACTAAGGTAGATATTATTTATACGGTCTGCGCATTTGATAATTACATGAGGAGCCTAAAATTTATGTACAGCTAGAAGATGCATAGTGGATACTCCGATAACTCAAATGAAAATCAAATGTTAGTCCTATCTAAGATGGAATTTGTTTATTTTGAAGTGATGAGTGATTCAGATTCCGGTCATGTTCAGATCTCCTGGACGGTAATTGATTGTAGCAACAGGTTATGCCATCAGTTGGTAGGCTACATTATTACAATCAATACTCTATGGCATACAATGGAGATAAAATACATGTGTTCGCTTAAAGAAGAAAAGTATACTAAGCTCGAGTATTTTTGGATAGTAAAAGTTCAATATATTTGTCTAAGGATCCAGTCTTTCATGAACAAAAGATAAGAAATCACTCGCGATACTACCTACATCAGGAGAGGGGAGTTCGTATCCCGATATACAAGTTCGATAACACGGAGTACTTAACAAACGCTGAGTACTCCTTGATGCAAATGACGCAGTCGACCATGCGTCAATCATAAAGTTGTTAAAACCTCCCCCAAGTTAATAAATATTTATAAATTAATTAAACTTCAAATTTGAGTTCGAAAGCCGTATTTTGATTTGTTCTTGATATATGCCATTTGTTGTATAGCTATACGACTAGACCTAGTCCCCGTTTTTTCTAGCCAATTATTTAAAAATAGAAAAAACCATGAAAAGGAATATGATAATTAAGGGGACTAAACTTATTCATTAAGTATCCAACATGTCGGAAATAAAGAGTTGACTACAATAATTTTTTAATGGAAATGCGAATCACATTATATTTTAATACCAAGTCATTACCATATTAGTTGTCAAGTCTTCAACAACCAAAGCCACTTGTCTCTCCCTCTACATGGTGAAATTCTTGTAGAAAATAGTGAACAGAAAGATTCCGATGGCTCAAAAAAAAAAAAAGAATAAAAAAAGTATTAAAGCATAGATGGAAAGATGAAGGAAGCCGCAAGCAATTTGTAGCCTAGCCTGACCAAAATTGAAAAAAGTCGTGTATCTAGTAAAGCCAAGTCGCCTCCTCTATCTTTATAGTCGTATAGAGTCAATCGAAGAAACCATAATGCAAATGAAGAAACAGACAGGAACTTGAACTCCCATGCATAGACAATAACAGCGTGCGTAGTTTTAAAATTCTAAAACATTCGAGGCGTAGTTCATTGCACGAGCCAATAAAGTCTTTGAGGCGGTGAAGAAAAATGTCGGAAAGATGAAGAATTTTAGAAAAGAAATGGAGAGGTATTGATCATGGGAAACTTATGAGATTAGGCTCTTTGCGTTTGTCACGCATGCCCACTATTTCTATTAATTTCTTTGAAATCTATAAGATAACAAAAAGTGAGCTTCTTAATTATGTTACGATAGTTTACTTAATTAATTAATTAGTTGAGTGTATTCATGAAGTTGGAGAAATTAAGGTTAGGGTGGAGACACGAAGTAAAGAAAGAAAGAAAGAAGTATGGTGGATGATTGGGATCTCAATTTGAAGGAGTAGATAAGGCACTTGGGTGCACTTGGTTGGTTTCAAGATCGATGTTGAGTATGTTTGGATGTGGAGTTTAATCATGATAACCTCACTACAAATAAATTAATAGATAACCTCGATACATATTTCTTGGACTAGACTACCGCCTATGTGAAAAATAGATAATAACTCCAAACAAAACTATAAACTAAGTAGAAAAATAAATCAAGTATCAAGAGAATAAACAAGAAAATATACCAAATTTATGTGGAAATCTCTTCAATGTGAAATGAAAAAATCACGGACATCTCTGAGATAAATCCACTATAATAAAGTAAAGTTTATAACACTCAAGTTTATGTCCAAAACTTGGGTTCAAGCAAATTAGAAATCAACAATATCAACTTCCTGAGAAAAATATAATCTTACCACAAACTCTAAAATTTGACGAAATTCACACTACAGTAATATCCCCAATATGAATACTACAACTTCCAATAGATAAAGCACTAAGAAAACCATTTCAGATAAAATCCCAATTCGCTCCTGTATGAAAAACCACACCTGAATATTGAAAGAAATTCTAATTTTTTTTCGAGCTTGCTTTTTTTCTTTTTGCTAGTCAAACGCACACACACATATTTTTTGGCAACATTACCCAAATTGAGTCCCCACCGGGAGTCGAACTCAGAACCTTTCGCAAATTGGAGAGGAGTGGTGCCACTGAGCCAAGGCTCATTGGCTTTTTTTTCCGCTTGCTGCTAAGAGAGAGAGAGAGAGAGAGAGAGAGCTTCTCCCCTTTATTTATTTAGCCACCCAAATGTTGCCCTAATTTGGTTTCTTTTAAAAATCCATAGAGTGGGCTGCTTAGTCCAGTTGGCCTCATGAGGGTTGAACGCACACAATAATCTCTCCCTCCATCCCAATGAGAAAGAAGACTTACTCTATCATATTAGTTATAATCTATGCCAGCCAAACTGGCACAAAGTTCAAGTTTCTCTCTGATCACAACTTTTGTCATTATATCGACTGAATTCTTTTCAGTATGAATCTTTTTCAATGGTATTAACTGTTTCGCCACTGCTTGCTATAGCCAATGGTATCTCATACCAATATACTTCGTCTGCAAATGGTAAGTAGCAATCTTACTTAGGTCTATCGTGCTCTAACTATCACAATAAACTACTAACCATCTTAGTTCAATCCCAAATTTTAGAGAAACTGTTTCATCTAAATCATTTCACTCTCAGCTTCAGTTGATGCAATATACTCAGCTTCCGTTGTAGATAAGGTAATACACTTTTGCAATATGGACTTCCAAGATATAGCTCCTCTGCAAAAGTTTACCAGAATCCCGAAGTAGATTTTCTACTATCCAGATTACCCGCCAAATCTGCATTTGCATAACCCTCCAAAATTTATTCTGAACCCCCAAAAGTCAAACACATCTTAGAGCTACCTCGTAAATAACTGAAGATCCGTTTTACCGCCTCCCAGTAATCTTTATCAGGATTAATAAGCAACCTGTTAACTTCCTTAACTGCATGAGCTATGTATGATTTTGTACAAATCATAGTATACATGTCATACTTTCTTTTTCTTCTTTTGTTGATGGACAAGTTTTCTTACTAAGTTTGAAGTGATAACCAAGTGGTGTCCCAAAGGTTTAGCATTCTTCATATTAAACCTCTCTGGCACACGCTCTATATATTTCTTCTGTGATAGCTATAACTTCTTAGTTTTTCTTTCACAATGATTATGCATCCCCAATATTTTCTATGCTCGACTAAAATCCTTCATATCAAAAAACTTGGATGAATCTGCCTTTAAATTGTAATTCAACTGAATGACTTCCCCACTATCAATATATCATCTGCATATAGCAAAAGGATAATGAAATTACCATCATGTAATTCTCTGATATACACATGATGATTTACCTATATCCGTATACAACCATGCCCCACCATAAAAGAGTCAAACTTTTTATATCATTGCCTTGGAGCTTTCTTCAACCCAAACAGACTCTTTTTCAACTTGCAAATCATGTGCTCTTTTTCTTTGGCTTCAAATCATTCTGGCTGAATCATATAGATTTCTTCCTCCAAATCACCATGGAGGAAGGCAATCATCACATCTAATTGCTTAAGCTCAAGATTCCAACTGGCTACTAAATTCACAACCGCATGAATAGAAGTCATTTTGACAACTGGAGAAAGTATTTCATCATGTCAATGTCTTTCTTTTGACCAAAAATTTTCACAACAAATCGAACTTTATATTTTACTATCTTTTCACCATATTTTTTCAGTTTGAATGCCCATTTATTTTTCAATGCCTTTTGCATTTAGAGAGCTCTACTAAGTCATAAATTTCATTTTTATGCAAAGAATTCATCTCGTCCTGTATAACCTTTTATCCAGCTCTGTTTGTCCTTATGAGACTGCACTTTCTGAAAACTTTCTGGCTCTCCCTCATCAGTTAACAAAATATAATCTAATTTAGAATACCTAATTGATGGACGATACTCCCTGGTAGACTTTATGACCTGAGATATAGATGGAGTAGGTAGCTTTCCTTGCTCAACATCCTCTGGATTATTTTCCTCAACCACTACTGGCTCATCAGCATGTCTATCAACATGCATCTCTTCCCCTAAGTGGCATCGTCCAGAGACAGAGATAAATATAAGGCCAGGAATACCTTCAACAATACGTCTTGTACTCTTAGATTTCTTAAGATCTGTTATGTTCTGGTTATCATAAAAAACCGCAACACTACTTCTGATGATCTTCCTCTTTTCCGAATCCTATGACCTATAGCCAAATTCTACATCACCATAGCCAATAAAAATGCAAAGACTAGTTTTATTGTCAAGCTTCAACTGTTGTTTCTTAAACACATGTGCAAATATTTTATACCCAAACACCTTCAAGTAAGAATAAGTAATATCATTCCTTATCCATACTTTCTCTAGAATCTAAAAGTCCAAAAGAACTGATGTAGATCGGTTGATTAGGTCGCATGCAGTACATACAACTTGACCACAGAATGACTTAGGCAGATCAACCATCCACAACATACTTCTAACCTTTTCAATAATAATGTAATTTATCCTCTCTGCCACACTGTTATGCTGTGGGTTACAGGAACTGTCTTCTTATGTCTAATGTCATGCTTTGAATAGTAATCTTCAAATACAATAGACGTGTATTCTCCTCCATTGTCAGTCTAGAGACACTTTAAAACCTTGTAGATTTCTCGTTCCACCATGGCATAAAATGTCTTGAAATACTAAAAAACCTAGTCTTTTAATCTCAAACAAAATACCCATAACTTTTTTGAAGCATCATCAATAAAATTAAAAAAATACTTATTCCCACCTAAAAACTCCACCTTAATGGGACCACATACATCAAAATAAACCAAATCCAACACATTAAACTTTCTACTAGAGGACTTTTGAAAAGAAACTCTATGTCGTTTACCAAGTAAATAAAAATTACAGGAATTAAGTGACGTACCTTTGACGAGAGGAATGAGAGATTTTCTTTCCAAACTCAATCCCTTCTCACTTATATGAGTGGCCTCACTCATGTGAGTTGGCCACTTGTGCAACAATTTTGTGAAGAATCGACTTCTGTTGTATTTATTGTTTCGTTATACATATTTACTTGTGACTTGTAAAGTGTGTAACAAATCTTTCCTCTAACAAATACCATTTACCCCTTCGTAAGTTTCCATCCTCCATTGTTAAAATAGCTTTCATACCCAGCTGCATCAAAGGCATGTGCAGATAACAAATTTAGGTGCATGTTTGACACATGTCGCACATCCTTCAATGTCAAGATGCATCCAATATCTATCCATAAATGAATATCACCAATTCCTACTATGTCGCCATGACTATCATTACCCACTTTTACTTTGCTAAAGTTGTCCGCTTTGTACTAAGTAAAGAGCTTCCTCTTTAGAGTGACATGGTAGGAAGTCGCTGAGTCAACTACCCAATCAACAAACTGATCCGCAACATGACAACACTATTCCTCTTCAGCAGGAAAAACTATCACTGTCACATTCTCATTTGAAGTACTAGCTGCGGTATTTTGATTAGTCTTCTGATTCTTCTCCTCTTTCTGCTTCTTTTTTCAACCCTTGCAGTGTTTCTTTATATGATTTTTCATCTCACAAAAGTAACTCTTCATCTACTCTTTCCCTTCCGACTGAATTCTGGATTTTCTGTGCCCTGTTGAATATCTGCTCTTACTTCTTCCTGTATTTTTTTGTAACAAAAGCTTGTGCATTATCTCTACCCATATCCATTCTTCTTGTCTCTTCATTGAACAAACTATCTTTAACCATACAAAGCTGTAACATACCATCCAGAGCAGAGTTACTAAGTGATCCCACCAAAGTCTTCCAAATATCTGGTGATTAACTCAAAAGTAATAGCGTCGCAACTTATCATCTATCACTATCTTCTTCGTAATCAATTGATTCACCAAGTCTTGGAGATTATTTAAATGCTCGGCAACAGACTTTCCCTCTTTCAGTTTCAAATTCATAAGCTTTCTGATTGCAAAAGTTTTATCCTGAATTGTCTTCCTCTCATCGAGACACTCCAACTTTTCTATAGACTTTTAGCATTTGTTTCTTGTGTTACATGATGGAACACACTGAGATCAACCCATTGTATGATATATCCAATAACCTTTCGGTTTTTCATTTTCCATTCCTCTATGGATTTATCTTTTGATTTAGTACTATCACTCTTAATGGGGTCATGCAAATCCTTAGAATAAACGATGTCTTCCATCATCAGTTTCCAAATTGAATAATTAGACGTCATATGCTTAATCATAGTATCTGAATCACTCTCAATTTAATTCACACAAGATAATCAACCTCACATAATCTGCACTCTGATGCCACTTTTTGGGTCAGACGACCGTCTATATGCAAATTAAATAATAATTCCAAACAAAATCATAAACCAAGTGGAAAAATAAATCAATCACCAAGAGAGCAAATAAGAAAACACACCAAATTTACGTGAAAAATGCTTTAAAGTGAAAGAAAAAACTACATGACAACTTTGAGATAAATCTACGCTCAAGTTTATGTACAAAACTTGTGTTCAAGTATAATGAAAATCAACAATATCAACTCTCTGAGAAAAATACAATCTCACCACAAACTTTAGAATTTGATATAATCCACACTACAACGACATCCCCAATCTGAATACTACAACTCCCAGTTGATGAAGCATTCAGAAAACCTTCTTAAAGAAAACGGTAATTTGGTTTTGTGTAAAAAACCACACCTAAAGATTGAAAGAAAAACTTTTTTCTTTTCTTTCTTCTTTCCTGCCGCATTTTTTTTTTTTTCCGACTTACTGCTAAGAGAGAGAGCAGCGACTTCTCCCTTTTTTTAATTTATTTGACCAACCAAATGTTACCCTACTTTGGTTTCTTTTAGAAACCCATAGAGTGGCCCCTCGGGCTAATTGGCCTCACACGGTCTAGATTGCAAAGACCTGTTTCAATGGCAAAGAAAGGTTCGAGATAGATGAACTTAAGGTGGTAGTAGGGCACTTGGCCTTGTTTAACAATATGAGATCATCAAACTAGAAATAATTGATTGCTAATGGGGGTTTCAAGGAAATTGGGCAAGTTACACAGTACACCCTAATACTATCAGGGTACATAGAATGTTGCAAATATAAGTGCTTATACAACTTGTTGCACAATGCGAAAGCAAATATACTAGGGTTAGAGTTATGATCTGTTCGAATTTTGACATTCTATGCCAGTTTATCGATGACAAAATATGTCAAAAACTTGAAGAAAAGGGTCAAAAGTCTCCATAGTGTGTTAAGCTATCAATAACTCAAACTAGAGCTTTGTAGTTGTGTTAGACTATCGGTAACTCTTCCAATAACTCAAAAGAAAGCTACATCAAAGCCTGCATCTAACGGTAGCTCTACTTTTATATAAGTTATAAACCTTAGAGGATCTATTGTTATATTTATTGGTAGCCTAATCAGTAGCTAGTCAGTTATTTTTCCTTATTCAATTCTGATTTATTTTAAACTTGGATTTTTAATTTTCCCAATCAGTAGCTAGTATTTGTATTGGATATAAATTTCTTTTGCTCATTTTAATCTAAAATTTGATGGACGAGATTTAAAGATGTTTAGGGTGATTTAGAGAGAGAATATCCCTATATATACCATTTCTTCAAGATCAAGGATATCTCAATTATCTCAAGCGACTGAAGAAAAAGAGGACATTTTTGAAGAACGAATCTTGAGAAGATCATAGTGTTATTTATTGAAGATTGGAGATCATTATTCATCTACTCTTGAAGATTGGAGATCATTATTTATCTACATCTTTACCATACAAATTAAGGTTCGATATACATATTTAGTAACTTGTACTCATGTGTTGTTTCTTTCATTATTCCAAGATCTTTGAAATTGAGAAAGGTGTTTGTGTAGGATCTGCAATAATTTGAGAGTTAGGACTCTTACTGTATATGTATAAAAGTAGAATTAGTTATTGAAATATTGTTAATGATTGTGGTTGTCTAGCGATTTTGGGGGCAAACCATATATTGACATTTATTATTGTACAGTGACGTTCATCCATAGTTTTTTTTTTTTACCCTTTTAGATTTTTCATGTAAAATCTCTATTTATGTATGTTTTACTCTCTGAGATTTTTTATTTTATGCTGTGATTAATCATATTTAATTGCATGCTTGATTTATTCAGTTATTCATTGAATACAATGCTTTCACAAGTAATTTAGTGCACTCTATTTTTCAATTGGTACCAGAGTGGGTATACTTTTAAGTTTAAGTAAATCCTTTTTTATGTTCGATAAATTTGCCTTCAGATGGTCAGTTTATGAATAGACCACCTTTACTTGATCAACAAAACCATTCATATTGAAAAAAGCTAAAATTTGAGCTTTCATTATCTTATGGGCACGAAAGCATGGGTTGCCATCAGTAGTGATTGATAAGCCTCTATAGGTGATGACAGAAAACTGAAACTGACATAAAAATGAGATGTCACTCAACAAGAAGTTGTCCAGTGAAATTTCAAGACATAATACATTATACTTAATGGGGCTAATACAAGTGAATTTCGGAGGATTTGCACTTGTTAGACTGCAAAAGAAGTTTGGGACCACTTGCAAACTACCATAAGGACGCAACTACTTTAAAAAACTCAAAGCTGTAGAAACTTATCACTTATTTTAAGAATTTACATTGGCCAATGATGAAATAATGAATTTTATGCTAAATTAAATAACAATATTGTTGGTAGTGAAAATTTCTAAGTAAAAAGGAATTTTCCACACAGAACGTGAAGCTAGCTCGTAGCTCCGCATTTGGCTATTTTAGCCTTGTGTTTGAGGAAAACGCGGACCTAATCCATAGCTCCTCGTTCCGATGATTTTAGCTCCGCGTTAACTCCGCGTGAGCAAAATTCCAATTTAATTGAAATTGATTTGGGTTTATCCAATACCAAAATTGAGTCCAATCAGAATTCTTAATCAAGATATTTAATCAAAATTAAAATATTTGATTAGAATCCTTGATGAATGTATTGAACCGTACTGAATTTCGAAATACTTTGGATTTTTTAATTTTGGTTATGGACCTTTTAAAAGATTTGGTCGATAGAGATAACTGTTAATATATTTATTTATTCCATAACAAGCAGAGGTATGATTTTAACGTACTCATTAGAGGACAAGCAGAGGTATAATGTTAACGTGCTTATTTTAGGTCAAGCAGAGGTATAATATTAACGTGCTTATTTTAATCCTAACCGTTCAGTGACATCTAGTATGACGAATCAGGAAAAGACAGAGGTGACATTAAACGTGTCTTGGAGCTTAACCTATTCAGAGGATCTGGTCGTGATAGGGACAAGCTGACTAAACAGAGGTGACGGTTAACGTATTTAGTTTTGGAATCGGACTATCAGAGGTAACTGTTAACTTGATAGGGAGATAATTTTCGTCAGAGGTGATTTTCAACTTAACGATATCTAAAGCACGTTCATCAGAGGTTGTAATGTTGGACTTAATGAAGTGTGAATTTTCTTTTCTGTCAGAGGTGAAATCTTAACGTGACAGCGGACCGATTTAATTAGGATTTTATCTCTTTTGATTTTGAATTATGATGTCAGAGGTATGATTTTAACTTGACTAATATTTTGGAGTGTCGCTTGCTCTGTCGGAGCAAAATGACAAGAAAAGTTTTGCTGTCAGAGGTGAAATCTTAACGTGACAGGAGATTTATCTGATTAGGATTTTTAGCAAACCCCCAGCTATCAACGGGTTTGATTTTGCCTTTACCAACTACCGTTTGAGTTGGGCTAGTCATGCTATTATCCTCAGCATAGTGAGTTGTCGAGGGTTTCGTTTGGGTTTAAATACCAAACTTTTCCTCTTCCCTTTGCCTTAGCGGCGTTGGGCAATTCATACTTTTACCCCCTAGCAAAGATAATATGGAGACTTCTGTATCATCTTCAAAGAATCGGGCTAGGAAGAAGGCGAAACGGTCAAAACTTATGTCGAGCGGTTCCGAGAACTTTCCGTTCGATGCCCACATGGCATGACGCAGGATACGCTTGTGGAAACCTGCAGACATAACTTGTTGACCGATATTTTAGACAAGATGGGTTCGGTCGAATCCAAGTCATGGAAGGATCTGCTTAAGCAGGGCGAACAGGCCGAAGAAATACTTCGACGTCTCGAAATGCAACAGTCTGCAACCGGAGACGGTGCAAACGAATCTTCATTCCATTTTTCCCGTTCAAAAGGGAAACACCCAACGCCGACAAGGCTACGGGAAGAGAATAAATTTCTCGCCAACCCCACCATACTGGGGGTAAAAAGTATGAATTACCCAACGCCGACAAGGCTACGGGGAGAGAATAAATTTCTCGCCAACCCCATCATACTGGGGGTAAAAAGTATGAATTGCCCAACGCCGCTAAAGCTACGGGAAGAGAATAAATTTCTCGCCAACCCCACCATGCTGGGGGTAAAAAGCATGAACCGCCCAACGCCGACAAGGCTACGGGAAGAGAATAAATTTATCGCCAACCCCACCATACTGGGGGTAAAAGTATGAACTACCCACCGCCGACAAGGCTACGGGGAGAGAATAAATCTCTCGTCAACCCCATCATACTGGGGGTAAAAGTATGAACTGCCCAACGCCGCTAAGGCTACGGGAAGAGAATAAATTTCTCGTCAACCCCACCATACTGGGGGTAAAAAGTATGAATTACCCAACGCCGATAAGGCTACGGGGAGAGAATAAATTTCTCGCCAACCCCATCATACTGGGGGTAATAAGTACGAACCACCCAACGCCGATAAAGCTACGGGAAGAGAATAAATTTCTCGCCAACCCCATCATACTGGGGGTAATAAGTACGAACCACCCAACGCCGATAAAGCTACGGGAAGAGAATAAATTTCTCGCAAACCCCATCATACTGGGGGTAATAAGTACGAACCACCCAATGCCGATAAGGCTACGGGGAGAGAATAAATTTCTCGTCAACCCCACCATACTGGGGGTAAAAGTATGAATTGCCCAATGCCGCTAAGGCAAAGGGAAGAGGAAAAGTTTGGTATTTAAACCCAAACGAAACCCTCGACAACTCACTATGCTGAGGATAATAGCATGGCTAGCCCAACTCAAACGGTAGTTGGTAAAGGCAAAATCAAACCCGTTGATAGCTGGGGGTTTGCTAAAAATCCCACGACAAATCTGTCACAACAGTATTCTTACCCGAATATAAGAATACATCACTGCCCTAAGCTGCTAAGGCAAAGGGAAGAGGAAAAGTTTGGTATTTAAACCCAAACGAAATCCTTGACAACTCACCATGCTGAGGGGAATAGCATGGCTAGCCCAACTCAAACGGTAGTTGGTAAAGGCAAATCAAACCCGTTGATAGCTGGGGGTTTGCTAAAAATCCTAATCAGATAAATCTCCTGTCACGTTAAGATTTCACCTCTGACAGCAAAACTTTTCATGTCATTTTGCTCCAACAGAGCAAGCGACACTCCAAAATATTAGTCAAGTTAAAATCATACCTCTAACATCATAATTCAAAATCGAATGAGATAAGATCCGATTAAATCCCCTGTCACGTTAAGATTTCACCTCTGACAGAAAAGAAAATTCACACTTCATCAAGTCCAACATTACAACCTCTGATGAACGTGCTTTAGATATCGTTAAGTTGAAAATCATCTCTGACGAAAATCATCTCCCTATCAAGTTAACAGTTACCTCTGATAGTCCGATTCCAAAACTAAATACGTTAACCGTCACCTCTGTTTAGTCAGCTTGTCCCTATCACGACCAGATCCTCTGAATAGGTTAAGCTCCAAGACACGTTTAATGTCACCTCTGTCTTTTCCTGATTCGTCATACTAGATGTCACTGAACGGTTAGGATTAAAATAAGCACGTTAATATTATACCTCTGCTTGACCTAAAATAAGCACGTTAACATTATACCTCTGCTTGTCCTCTAATGAGTACGTTAAAATCATACCTCTGCTTGTTATGGAATAAATAAATATATTAACAGTTATCTCTATCGACCAAATCTTTTAAAAGGTTTATAACCAAAATTAAAAAATCCAAAGTATTTCGAAATTCAGTACGGTTCAATATAGAACTTCGAAAACTTTGGAGGGGGTTATGTAGATACAAAAAAAAAAAAAAAAAAAAAAAAAAAAAAAAAAAAAAAAATTAATTTTTGCTAAGTGGGCACACCCGCGGGTTGCACCCGCGGATTGCAACCCGCGGGTCCCGCGGGAGCACCCGCGGGTTGCATCCCGCGGGATGCCACCCGCGGGAGCACCCGCGGGATGCCACCCGCGGGAGCACCCGCGGGTTGCAACCCGCGGGAACCCCCGCGGGTTGCCACCCGCGGGAAGATTCCCGCGGGTTGCAACCCGCGGGAGGATTCCCGCGGGTTGCCACCCGCGGGTTGTTTTTCGTTGTTTCCCCGTTGTTTTATTTCCTATTTTATTTTCCTGATAATCTGTGATCCGCTTTTTCAGGAGAGAATTGAGCCGGATTTCGAGCTTCTTCGGTTTATAAAATACAAGAATTTTATGGGAGAGAGGACTTTTGACTTTTGGACTTTTGGATTGGGGGGAGATTCTTTCGGGAAGAGTCCAATTTTCCAGAGTCCAAATATCCAGAGAGGAGTTCCTCAATTCAGAGAGATCGGATCGTCAACGGAGTACAGAAACAAAGCTCCACCGCTGCCAGACCCACAAAAATAAAGGGGAATCGAAATCAATCGATCCCCATTCTTGTAATCTCGATTTTCTATTTTGTAATTTTTCTTTTATTGCTGTAATTCAAAATTAAATTGGCATATAAAGGAAGATTCAATTTTTCGGGCAAACAAGAATTGGCGACCACAGTGGGAGTTTGGGCGGCGCAATCCAATCTTAAAATTTTTTTTTTCGGAGCCTAGGCGTCATTGCCGGGTAACGATAAATAAATGTGAGGCGTCATCGCCCACCAAAATTGACAAGACGTCATCGTCTGTCAAAAAAAAAAAAAAATTATGAGGCGTCATCGCCCATAAAAAAAAAAAAAATTGAGGCGTCATCGCCCAAAAAAAAAAAAAATGACAAGACGTCATCGTCTGTCAAAAAAAAAAAAAAAAAAATTTTTTTTGAGGCGTCATCGCCCAAAAAAATATGACAAGACGTCATCGTCTGTCATAAAAAAAAAAAAAAAAAAAAAAATTTGAGACGTTATCGCCAAAAAAAAAAAAAAAAAAAAAAAAAAAAAAAAAAAAATTGACAAGACTGGATACAACTCCAGGATGCACCCGCGTGGACGCAACCCGCATATGGAAGCGCGGGATGCAACCCGCAGATGGAATCTTGGGACCCGCGTGGACGCAACCCGCATATGGAAGCGCGGGATGCAACCCGCAGATGGAATCTTGGGACCCACATGGACGCAACCCACATATGGAAGCGCGGGACACAACCCGCAGATGGAAGCGCGGGCGCGGGACGCAACCCACAGATGGGTGGGACCCATTTGGGTCACCCGCACTTTTCTCCCTCTCTCCCACTGTGGTCGCCAATTCTTGTTTGCCCGAAAAATTGAATCTTCCTTTATATGCCAATTTAATTTTGAATTACAGCAATAAAAGAAAAATTACAAAATAGAAAATCGAGATTACAAGAATGGGGATCGATTGATTTCGATTCCCCTTTATTTTTGTGGGTCTGGCAGCGGTGGAGCTTTGTTTCTGTACTCCGTTGACGATCCGATCTCTCTGAATTGAGGAACTCCTCTCTGGATATTTGGACTCTGGAAAATTGGACTCTTCCCGAAAGAATCTCCCCCCAATCCAAAAGTCCAAAAGTCAAAAGTCCAAAGTCAAAAGTCCAAAGTCCCTTCTCCCGTTAAATTTCTGTATTTTATAAACCGAAGAAGCTCGAAATCCGGCTCAATTCTCTCCTGAAAAAGCGGATCACGGATTATCAGGAAAATAAAATAAGAAATAAAACAACGGGAAAACAACGAAAAACAACCCGCGGGTGGCAACCCGCGGGATCGCCCCCGCGGGTTGCCACCCGCGGGAATCCTCCCGCGGGCCCCGCGGGTTGCCACCCGCGGGAGACTTCCCGCGGGTGGCAACCCGCGGGGGCTCCCGCGGGTTGCAACCCGCGGGAGAACTCCCGCGGGTTGCAACCCGCGGGAGAACTCCCGCGGGTTGCTTCCCGCGGGTGCTCCCGCGGGTTGCTTCCCGCGGGTGCCCCCGCGGGTTGCAACCCGCGGGTGCACCCGCGGGTTGCATCCCGCGGGTGCTCCCGCGGGATGCTTCCCGCGGGTGCCCCCGCGGGTTGCAACCCGCGGGTGTTCCCGCGGGTTGCATCCCGCGGGTGTGCCCACTTAGAATTTTTTTTTTTTTTTTTTTAATTTAATTATTTTTAGTGTCTACATAACCCCCTCCAAAGTTTTTGAAGTTCTGTATTGAACCGTACTGAATTTCGAAATACTTTGGATTTTTTTATTTTGGTTATGGACCTTTTAAAAGATTTGGTCGATAGAGATAACTGTTAATATATTTATTTATTCCATAACAAGCAGAGGTATGATTTTAACGTACTCATTAGAGGACAAGCAGAGGTATAATGTTAACGTGATTATTTTAGGTCAAGCAGAGGTATAATATTAACGTGCTTATTTTAATCCTAACCGTTCAGTGACATCTAGTATGACGAATCAGGAAAAGACAGAGGTGACATTAAACGTGTCTTGGAGTTTAACCTATTCAGAGGATCTGGTCGTGATAGGGTCAAGCTGACTAAACAGAGGTGACGGTTAACGTATTTAGTTTTGGAATCGGACTATCAGAGGTAACTGTTAACTTGATAGGGAGATGATTTTCGTCAGAGGTAATTTTTAACTTAACGATATCAAAAGCACGTTCATCAGAGGTTATAATGTTGGACTTGATGAAGTGTGAATTTTCTTTTCTGTCAGAGGTGAAATCTTAACGTGACAGGGGATTTAATCGGATCTTATCTCATTTGATTTTGAATTACGATGTCAGAGGTATGATTTTAACTTGACTAATATTTTGGAGTGTTGCTTGCTCTGTTAGAGCAAAATGACAAGAAAAGTTTTGCTGTCAGAGGTGAAATCTTAACGTGACAGGAGATTTATCTGATTAGGATTTTTAGCAAACCCCCAGCTATCAACGGGTTTGATTTGCCTTTACCAACTACCGTTTGAGTCGGGCTAGCCATGCTATTCCCCTTAGCATGGTGAGTTGTCAAGGATTTCGTTTGGGTTTAAATACCAAACTTTTCCTCTTTCCTTTGCCTTAGCAGCTTAGGGCAGTGATGTATTCTTATATTCGATAAGAATACTGTTGTGACAGATTTGTCGTGGGATTTTTAGCAAACCCCCAGCTATCAACGGGTTTGATTTTGCCTTTACCAACTACCGTTTGAGTTGGGCTAGCCATGCTATTATCCTCAGCATAGTGAGTTGTCGAGGATTTCATTTGGGCTTAAATGCCAAACTTTTCCTCTTCCCTTTGCCTTAGCGGCGTTGGGTGATTCATGCTTTTTACCCCCAGCATAGTGGGGTTGGCGAGAAATTTATTCTCTTCCCGTAGCCTAGTCGGCGTTGGGCGGTTCATACTTATTACCCCCAGTATGATGGGGTTGGCGAGAAATTTATTCTCTTCCCGTAGCCTTGTCGGCGTTGGGCAGTTCATACTTATTACCCCCAGTATGATGGGGTTGGCGAGAAATTTATTCTCTTCCCGTAGCCTTGTCGGCGTTGGGTAATTCATACTTTTTACCCCCAGTATGATGGGGTTGGCGAGAAATTTATTCTCTTCCCGTAGCTTTAGCGGCGTTGGGCAATTCATACTTTTTACCCCCAGTATGATGGGGTTGGCGAGAAATTTATTCTCTCCCCGTAGCCTTGTCGGCGTTGGGTAATTCATACTTTTTACCCCCAGTATAGTGGGGTTGGCGAGAAATTTATTCTCTCCCCGTAGCTTTAGCGGCATTGGGCAATTCATACTTTTTACCCCCAGTATGGTGGGGTTGGCGAGAAATTTATTCTCTCCCCGTAGCCTTGTCGGCGTTGGGCGGTTCATGCTTTTTACCCCCAGCATGGTGGGGTTGGCGAGAAATTTATTCTCTTCCCGTAGTCTTAGCGGCGTCGGGCAATTCATACTTTTTACCCCCAGTATGGTGGGGTTGACGAGAAATCTATTCTCTTCCCGTAGCCTTGTCGGCGTTGGGCGATTCATGCTTTTTACCCCCAGCATGGTGGGCGAGAAATTTATTCTCTTCCCGTAGCCTTAGCGGCGTTGGGCGATTCATACTTTTTACCCCCAGTATGGTGGGGTTGACGAGAAATCTATTCTCTTCCCGTAGCTTTAGCGGCGTCGGGCAATTCATACCTTTTACCCCCAGTATGGTGGGGTTGACGAGAAATTTATTCTCTCCCCGTAGCCTTGTCGGCGTTGGGTAATTCATACTTTTTACCCCCAGTATGGTGGGGTTGGCGAGAAATTTATTCTCTTCCCGTAGTCTTAGCGGCGTCGGGCAATTCATACTTTTTACCCCCAGTATGGTGGGGTTGACGAGAAATCTATTCTCTTCCCGTAGCCTTGTCGGCGTTGGGCGATTCATGCTTTTTACCCCCAGCATGGTGGGCGAGAAATTTATTCTCTTCCCGTAGCCTTAGCGGCGTTGGGCGATTCATGCTTTTTACCCCCAGCATGGTGGGGTTGGCGAGAAATTTATTCTCTTCCCGTAGCCTAGTCGGCGTTGGGCGGTTCATACTTATTACCCCCAGTATGATGGGGTTGGCGAGAAATTTATTCTCTTCCCGTAGCCTTGTCGGCGTTGGGCAGTTCATACTTATTACCCCCAGTATGATGGGGTTGGCGAGAAATTTATTCTCTTCCCGTAGCCTTGTCGGCGTTGGGTAATTCATACTTTTTACCCCCAGTATGATGGGGTTGGCGAGAAATTTATTCTCTTCCCGTAGCTTTAGCGGCGTTGGGCAATTCATACTTTTTACCCCCAGTATGATGGGATTGGCGGTGGAGTCTCGTTGCTGCCTCCGTTGACCGTCCGACCAGGAGAAAATGGCTCTGCTCTTTTCTTTGATCTCACGAGCTCGCCCGAAATCTTTTAAAAGGTCCATAACCAAAATAAAACAAAAAGCTACAAGAGGTGGGGGTAGTCCGTCCATATCCCATAGAATGGGAGACCGTACCCTATCCTGCAAAATATAAACCGTTGAATCTTCAATCATTCGACGGTAAAGGTTCGCCGCAGCAACACATCTTCTATTTCCTCTCACAGACAGGACATCTCATGGGGAATGATCCAACTATGACTAGGATATTTGCGAGCACTTTACGGGGGCCCGCATTTACCTGGTTTATGCAACTTCCCCAGGGAACAATTAAATCTTGGGCTGATGTAGAACGTGAGTTCCTAGCCCGATTCTTTGAAGATGATATAGAAGTCTCCATATTATCTTTGCTAGCAGCGAAGCAAGAAGAAGGCGAAACGGTCAAAACTTATGTCGAGCGGTTCCGAGAACTTTCCGTTCGATGCCCACATGGCATGACGCAGGATACGCTTGTGGAAACCTGCAGACATAACTTGTTGACCGATATTTTAGACAAGATGGGTTCGGTCGAATCCAAGTCATGGAAGGATCTGCTTAAGCAGGGCGAACAGGCCGAAGAAATACTTCGACGTCTCGAAATGCAACAGTCTGCAACCGGAGACGGTGCAAACGAATCTTCATTCCATTTTTCCCGTTCAAAAGGGAAACACCCAACGCCGACAAGGCTACGGGAAGAGAATAAATTTCTCGCCAACCCCACCATACTGGGGGTAAAAAGTATGAATTACCCAACGCCGACAAGGCTACGGGGAGAGAATAAATTTCTCGCCAACCCCATCATACTGGGGGTAAAAAGTATGAATTGCCCAACGCCGCTAAAGCTACGGGAAGAGAATAAATTTCTCGCCAACCCCACCATGCTGGGGGTAAAAAGCATGAACCGCCCAACGCCGACAAGGCTACGGGAAGAGAATAAATTTCTCGCCAACCCCATCATACTGGGGGTAATAAGTATGAACTGCCCAACGCCGACAAGGCTACGGGAAGAGAATAAATTTCTCGCCAACCCCATCATACTGGGGGTAATAAGTATGAACCGCCCAACGCCGACAAGACTACGGGAAGAGAATAAATTTCTCGCCAACCCTACCATACTGGGGGTAAAAGTATGAATTGCCCAACGCCGCTAAGGCAAAGGGAAGAGGAAAAGTTTGGTATTTAAACCCGAACGAAACCCTCGACAACTCACTATGCTGAGGATAATAGCATGGCTAGCCCAACTCAAACGGTAGTTGGTAAAGGCAAAATCAAACCCGTTGATAGCTGGGGGTTTGCTAAAAATCCCACGACAAATCTGTCACAACAGTATTCTTATCGAATATAAGAATACATCACTGCCCTAAGCTGCTAAGGCAAAGGAAAGAGGAAAAGTTTGGTATTTAAACCCAAACGAAATCCTTGACAACTCACCATGCTAAGGGGAATAGCATGGCTAGCCCGACTCAAACGGTAGTTGGTAAAGGCAAATCAAACCCGTTGATAGCTGGGGGTTTGCTAAAAATCCTAATCAGATAAATCTCCTGTCACGTTAAGATTTCACCTCTGACAGAAAAGAAAATTCACACTTCATCAAGTCCAACATTATAACCTCTGATGAACGTGCTTTTGATATCGTTAAGTTAAAAATTACCTCTGACGAAAATCATCTCCCTATCAAGTTAACAGTTACCTCTGATAGTCCGATTCCAAAACTAAATACGTTAACCGTCACCTCTGTTTAGTCAGCTTGACCCTATCACGACCAGATCCTCTGAATAGGTTAAACTCCAGGACACGTTTAATGTCACCTCTGTCTTTTCCTGATTCGTCATACTAGATGTCACTGAACGGTTAGGATTAAAATAAGCACGTTAATATTATACCTCTGCTTGACCTAAAATAAGCACGTTAACATTATACCTCTGCTTGTCCTCTAATGAGTACGTTAAAATCATACCTCTGCTTGTTATGGAATAAATAAATATATTAACAGTTATCTCTTTCGACCAAATCTTTTAAAAGGTCTATAACCAAAATTAAAAAATCCAAAGTATTTCGAAATTCAGTACGGTTCAATATAGAACTTCGAAAACTTTGGAGGGGGTTATTTAGATTCAGTACGGTTGCAACCCGCGGGAACCCCCGCGGGTTGCCACCCGCGGGAAGATTCCCGCGGGTTGCAACCCGCGGGAGGATTCCCGCGGGTTGCCACCCGCGGGTTGTTTTTCGTTGTTTCCCCGTTGTTTTATTTCCTATTTTATTTTCCTGATAATCTGTGATCCGCTTTTTCAGGAGAGAATTGAGCCGGATTTCGAGCTTCTTCGGTTTATAAAATACAAGAATTTTATGGGAGAGAGGACTTTTGACTTTTGGACTTTTGGATTGGGGGGAGATTCTTTCGGGAAGAGTCCAATTTTCCAGAGTCCAAATATCCAGAGAGGAGTTCCTCAATTCAGAGAGATCGGATCGTCAACGGAGTACAGAAACAAAGCTCCACCGCTGCCAGACCCACAAAAATAAAGGGGAATCGAAATCAATCGATCCCCATTCTTGTAATCTCGATTTTCTATTTTGTAATTTTTCTTTTATTGCTGTAATTCAAAATTAAATTGGCATATAAAGGAAGATTCAATTTTTCGGGCAAACAAGAATTGGCGACCACAGTGGGGAATTACCCGATCCCCAGTTCTTGTACGCCCGAAAATTGCATCTTTGATTCCATTGCAAAAATTATTTGATTACAACGAAGATTTGAGATTACAAAAATTTCGAAGAATTACAAGAACGGGAATATTAGTTTATTCCCTTTTTTATGTGGGTTCGGGTGGCGGTGGAGTCTCGTTGCTGCCTCCGTTGACCGTCCGACCAGGAGAAGATGGCTCTGGCGAGAAATTTGATCTCACGAGCTCGCCCGAAATCTTCCCAAAGTCCAAGAATCCAAAAATCAAAAGTCCAAAATCCCATCTCCCGTTAAATTCCTGTATTTTATAAACCGAAGAAGCTCGAAATCCGGCTCAATTCTCTCCTGAAAAAGCGGATCACGGATTATCAGGAAAATAAATAGGAAATAAAACAACGGGAAAACAACGAAAAACAACCCGCGGGTGGCAACCCGCGGGATCGCCCCCGCGGGTTGCCACCCGCGGGAATCCTCCCGCGGGTGGCAACCCGCGGGGGCTCCCGCGGGTTGCAACCCGCGGGAGAACTCCCGCGGGTTGCTTCCCGCGGGGGTTCCCGCGGGTTGCAACCCGCGGGTGCTCCCGCGGGTTGCTTCCCGCGGGTGCCCCCGCGGGTTGCAACCCGCGGGTGCACCCGCGGGTTGCATCCCGCGGGTGCTCCCGCGGGATGCTTCCCGCGGGTGCCCCCGCGGGTTGCAACCCGCGGGTGTTCCCGCGGGTTGCATCCCGCGGGTGCACCCGCGGGTGTGCCCACTTAGATTTTTTTTTTTTTTTTTTTAATTTTTATTTTAATTTAATTATTTTTAGTGTCTACATAACCCCCTCCAAAGTTTTTGAAGTTCTGTATTGAACCGTACTGAATTTCGAAATACTTTGGATTTTTTTAATTTTGGTTATGGACCTTTTAAAAGATTTGGTCGATAGAGATAACTGTTAATATATTTATTTATTCCATAACAAGCAGAGGTATGATTTTAACGTACTCATTAGAGGACAAGTAGAGGTATAATGTTAACGTGCTTATTTTAGGTCAAGCAGAGGTATAATATTAACGTGCTTATTTTAATCCTAACCGTTCAGTGACATCTAGTATGACGAATCAGAAAAAGACAGAGGTGACATTAAACGTGTCTTGGAGCTTAACCTATTCAGAGGATTTGGTCGTGATAGGGACAAGCTGACTAAACAGAGGTGACGGTTAACGTATTTAGTTTTGGAATCGGACTATCAGAGGTAACTGTTAACTTGATAGGGAGATAATTTTCGTCAGAGGTGATTTTCAACTTAACGATATCTAAATCACGTTCATCAGAGGTTGTAATGTTGGACTTGATGAAGTGTGAATTTTCTTTTCTGTCAGAGGTGAAATCTTAACGTGACAGGGGATTTAATCGGATCTTATCTCATTTGATTTTGAATTATGATGTTAGAGGTATGATTTTAACTTGACTAATATTTTGGAGTGTCGCTTGCTCTGTTGGAGCAAAATGACATGAAAAGTTTTGCTGTCAGAGGTGAAATCTTAACGTGACAGGAGATTTATCTGATTAGGATTTTTAGCAAACCCCCAGCTATCAACGGGTTTGATTTGCCTTTACCAACTACCGTTTGAGTTGGGCTAGCCATGCTATTCCCCTCAGCATGGTGAGTTGTCAAGAATTTCGTTTGGGCTTAAATGCCAAACTTTTCCTCTTCCCTTTGCCTTAGCAGCTTAGGGCAGTGATGTATTCTTATATTCGGATAAGAATACTGTTGTGACAGATTTATCGTGGGATTTTTAGCAAACCCCCAGCTATCAACGGGTTTGATTTTGCCTTTACCAACTACCGTTTGAGTTGGGCTAGCCATGCTATTATCCTCAGCATAGTGAGTTGTCGAGGGTTTCGTTTGGGTTTAAATACCAAACTTTTCCTCTTCCCTTTGCCTTAGCGGCGTTGGGCAATTCATACTTTTACCCCTAGTATGGTGGGGTTGACGAGAAATTTATTCTCTCCCCGTAGCCTTGTCGGCGTTGGGTAATTCATACTTTTTACCCCCAGTATGGTGGGGTTGACGAGAAATTTATTCTCTTCCCGTAGCCTTAGTGGCGTTGGGCAATTCATACTTTTTACCCCCAATATGGTGGGGTTGACGAGAAATCTATTCTCTTCCCGTAGCTTTAGCGGCGTTGGGCAATTCATACTTTTTACCCCCAGTATGGTGGGGTTGACGAGAAATTTATTCTCTCCCCGTAGCCTTGTCGGCGTTGGGTAATTCATACTTTTTACCCCCAGTATGGTGGGGTTGGCGAGAAATTTATTCTCTTCCCGTAGTCTTAGCGGCGTCGGGCAACCCGCGGGTTGCAACCGTACTGAATCTAAATAACCCCCAGTATGGTGGGGTTGACGAGAAATCTATTCTCTTCCCGTAGCCTTGTCGGCGTTGGGCGATTCATGCTTTTTACCCCCAGCATGGTGGGCGAGAAATTTATTCTCTTCCCGTAGCCTTAGCGGCGTTGGGCGATTCATACTTTTTACCCCCAGTATGGTGGGGTTGACGAGAAATCTATTCTCTTCCCGTAGCTTTAGCGGCGTCGGGCAATTCATACCTTTTACCCCCAGTATGGTGGGGTTGACGAGAAATTTATTCTCTCCCCGTAGCCTTGTCGGCGTTGGGTAATTCATACTTTTTACCCCCAGTATGGTGGGGTTGGCGAGAAATTTATTCTCTTCCCGTAGTCTTAGCGGCGTCGGGCAATTCATACTTTTTACCCCCAGTATGGTGGGGTTGACGAGAAATCTATTCTCTTCCCGTAGCCTTGTCGGCGTTGGGCGATTCATGCTTTTTACCCCCAGCATGGTGGGCGAGAAATTTATTCTCTTCCCGTAGCCTTAGCGGCGTTGGGCGATTCATGCTTTTTACCCCCAGCATGGTGGGGTTGGCGAGAAATTTATTCTCTTCCCGTAGCCTTATTGGCGTTGGGCAATTCTTACTTTTTACCCCCAGTATGGTGGGGTTGACGAGAAATTTATTCTCTCCCCGTAGCCTTGTCGGCGTTGGGTATTTCATACTTTTTACCCCCAGTATGGTGGGGTTGGCGAGAAATTTATTCCCTTCCTGTAGCCTTAGCGGCGTTGGGCGATTCATGCTTTTTACCCCCAGCATGGTGGGGTTGGCGAGAAATTTATTCTCTTCCCGTAGCCTTGTCGGCGTTGGGTGTTTTCCTTTTTTTTTTTTTTTATATATATATATATATATATATATATATATTTTTTTTTTTTTTATTTTTTTTTATTTTTGGGGGTTTAAATTAACCGCCCTGAGCCCATTTTTTGGAAATTGTTGTGAGCCCAAGTGGTACCTTTAGACCTCACGCATTAAATGTGTCGGAGTTAGCTCTAACTCCTTTTTTGTTCAGCTTTGAGCTGAACTGCTCCAGCGTCAATCAACGCTTGAATTTTATCTTTTAAGATAAAACAATTTTTTGTGGGGTGACCTACAATCCGATGGTACAGGCAGTAATTCGGATCGTTAGTTTTCCCTACTTCTTCAGGTCTCTTACTCTCTGGCAATTTAAGCATCTTGCGTTTGGTGAGCAGATTGAACATAGTAGCAGTATGTTCATCCTTGAACGAATACTGCTTTTGAAGTCTGGGCGACTTTGCTGTGTTGCTTGTAGTTGGCCATAGTTTCTGCTTCAGTGTACTTTCTACCGCCATTGCCGTTATGTCTTTCCCTTTTGAACGGGAAAAATGGAATGAAGATTCGTTTGCACCGTCTCCGGTTGCAGACTGTTGCATTTCGAGACGTCGAAGTATTTCTTCGGCCTGTTCGCCCTGCTTAAGCAGATCCTTCCATGACTTGGATTCGACCGAACCCATCTTGTCTAAAATATCGGTCAACAAGTTATGTCTGCAGGTTTCCACAAGCGTATCCTGCGTCATGCCATGTGGGCATCGAACGGAAAGTTCTCGGAACCGCTCGACATAAGTTTTGATCGTTTCGCCTTCTTCTTGCTTCGCTGCTAGCAAAGATAATATGGAGACTTCTGTATCATCTTCAAAGAATCGGGCTAGGAACTCACGTTCTACATCAGCCCAAGATTTAATTGTTCCGTGGGGAAGTTGCATAAACCAGGTAAATGCGGGCCCCCGTAAAGTGCTCGCAAATATCCTAGTCATAGTTGGATCATTCCCCATGAGATGTCCTGTCTGTGAGAGGAAATAGAAGATGTGTTGCTGCGGCGAACTTTTACCGTCGAATGATTGAAGATTCAACGGTTTATATTTTGCAGGATAGGGTACGGTCTCCCATTCTATGGGATATGGACGGACTACCCCCACCTCTTGTAGCTTTTTGCGATGAAGAAGAGCTTGTAATTGGTTCTCCATCTTCTCTATTTTCTCTGCGTGAGGATTGAGGATAACTTTCACTTCCTCTTCCTCTCTTGAATGAGGAGGCACTTCTTCTTCTTCGTCTTCGCTGTCTTCATTTATTTGGACAGGCCGTTTTCCTTTCTGCCGACTAGAAATGGACGGCGATGATTGGTTCTTTCTAGTTTGAGCCAGCAACTCAATCAAAAGTTGTTTCATTTCTTCTATGGTCTCCTCGTGCTGTTCGAGACGTTTTTCTTGTCTCTCAAGCCTTTCAGAGACTTCTTCTAGAAGCGCGCCCTCTGGTTCGATAGAAACTCCTTTTGATCCTGGAGTAATTTCCTTATCCGAAAGGTTATTTCCGACCACCTTTTTGCCTTTATTAACCATATTTGATGAGGTGGCAGGTAGATCGGTTCCAGAGCACACCCTCTTTATTGTCCGTATTCCTTTGGATTCGGTGATCCGCTCAAAAACGGACCGTCTCGGATGGCACTCGCAGTTTGATAGAACAGTTGAGATTAACTGTTCGCATTGGCATTGAGGAGTATTATGTGCAGAGTTCTTCTTCCAATTGAGGTATTCTCTCAAGTCTTGAGATATCTTCTCCTCTCTATTTGCAACCTGACGCCGCTTGCGTCGCAAACTTGGTTCATAATACTTGAGAGTCTGCAATATCTCAGGGCTGAGCTCTTTTCCAGCATCAGATTGTTCCCCAACTCTCCTGCGGATTCTTCTGGAGTGCACGTTGTCCTGAGTAGTTGTATGGGCCCCAGATGTCTCTGATAGAGAGATTAAAATTTTTGGTGCATGTTGCGTGCTCGCCATAGACGTGCTCGAGGAGACATGAGAGTTGTGTTCATTGAACGTAACCCGTCGGTGGCATCTGCGGGATGCAACCCGCGATTGAAATTGCAGATTTGTACCCAGATTTGTACCCATGGTTGCAACCTGGAGGTTGACACCCGCGGTTGGAAGCGGCGGGTTGGCACCCGCGGTTGGCAACCGCGGGATGCCACCCGCGGTTGGCAACCGCGGGTTGCTACCCGCGGTTGGGAACCGCGGGTTCCCACCCGCGGTTGGCAACCGCGGGTTGCCACCCGCGGTTGGGAACCGCGGGTTCCCACCCGCGGTTGGCAAGAGCGGGATGCCACCCGCGGTTGGGAACAGCGGGTTCCCACCCGCGGTTGCAACCCGCGGGTTCCCACCCGCGGTTGCAACCCGCGGGTTGCCACCCGCGGGTTTGCGCTCATGGAATTACTTCCGGATTTTTTTACTGTCTTGGAGTTTCCTGCAATTTTTTCTGTATGATTTAGGCGTGCTCGTTGAGTTTTACGCCTTAAATTTCTCTTTTGGGAGCGGGTCAGGGACTGGTTTGACTTTTGGCTTGACTTTGGAACGGGCGATAACGCCTCGTAAGTTTCAACGGACGATGACGCCTCGTAAATTTTCATAGGCGATGACGCCTTTTGATTTCCAGTGGGCGATGACGCCTCACCTTTTTTCATCGTCACCCGGCGATGACGCCTAGGCTCCGAATCAGAGGAGGAAAGAAATTTCTCATATTTTTGTTGGTCAACTTCTATGACCAGCATCTCAACCATTGAGCCAATCGGCACCCGGTCGGACTGCGCCACCAAATTCTCTGTGGTAAACAGAGGAGCTCCCACTGTGGTCGCCAGTTCTTGTTTGCCCGAAAAATTGAATCTTCCTTTATATGCCAATTTAATTTTGAATTACAGCAATAAAAGAAAAATTACAAAATAGAAAATCGAGATTACAAGAATGGGGATCGATTGATTTCGTTTCCCCTTTATTTTTGTGGGTCTGGCAGCGGTGGAGCTTTGTTTCTGTACTCCGTTGACGATCCGATCTCTCTGAATTGAGGAACTCCTCTCTGGATATTTGGACTCTGAAAAATTGGACTCTTCCCGAAATCATCTCCCTATCAAGTTAACAGTTACCTCTGATAGTCCGATTCCAAAACTAAATACGTTAACCGTCACCTCTGTTTAGTCAGCTTGACCCTATCACGACCAGATCCTCTGAATAGGTTAAACTCCAAGACACGTTTAATGTCAACTCTGTCTTTTCCTGATTCGTCATACTAGATGTCACTGAACGGTTAGGATTAAAATAAGCACGTTAATATTATACCTCTGCTTGACCTAAAATAAGCACGTTAACATTATACCTCTGCTTGTCCTCTAATGAGTACGTTAAAATCATACCTCTGCTTGTTATGGAATAAATAAATATATTAACAGTTATCTCTATCGACCAAATCTTTTAAAAGGTCTATAACCAAAATTAAAGAATCCAAAGTATTTCGAAATTCAGTACGGTTCAATATAGAACTTCGAAAACTTTGGAGGGGGTATTCCCTTTTTTATGTAATTCTTCGGAATTTTTGTAATCTCAAATCTTCGTTGTAATCAAATAATTTTTGCAATGGAATCAAAGATGCAATTTTCGGGCGTACAAGAACTGGCGACCACTGTGGTCGCCAATTCTTGTTTGCCCGAAAAATTGAATCTTCCTTTATATGCCAATTTAATTTTGAATTACAGCAATAAAAGAAAAATTACAAAATAGAAAATCGAGATTACAAGAATGGGGATCGATTGATTTCGATTCCCCTTTATTTTTGTGGGTCTGGCAGCGGTGGAGCTTTGTTTCTGTACTCCGTTGACGATCCGATCTCTCTGAATTGAGGAACTCCTCTCTGGATATTTGGACTCTGGAAAATTGGACTCTTCCCGAAAGAATCTCCCCCCAATCCAAAAGTCCAAAAGTCAAAAGTCCTCTCTCCCATAAAATTCTTGTATTTTATAAACCGAAGAAGCTCGAAATCTGGCTCAATTCTCTCCTGAAAAAGCGGATCACAGATTATCAGGAAAATAAAATAGGAAATAAAACAACGGGGAAACAACGAAAAACAACCCGCGGGTGGCAACCCGCGGGAATCCTCCCGCGGGTTGCAACCCGCGGGAATCTTCCCGCGGGTGGCAACCCGCGGGGGTTCCCGCGGGTTGCAACCCGCGGGTGCTCCCGCGGGTGGCATCCCGCGGGTGCTCCCGCGGGTGGCATCCCGCGGGATGCAACCCGCGGGTGCTCCCGCGGGTGGCAACCCGCGGGTGCTCCCGCGGGTTGCAATCCGCGGGTGCAACCCGCGGGTGTGCCCACTTAGCAAAAATTAATTTTTTTTTTTTTTTTTTTTTTTTTTTTTTTTTTTTGTATCTACATAACCCCTCCAAAGTTTTCGAAGTTCTATATTGAACCGTACTGAATTTCGAAATACTTTGGATTTTTTAATTTTGGTTATAGACCTTTTAAAAGATTTGGTCGATAGAGATAACTGTTAATATATTTATTTATTCCATAACAAGCAGAGGTATGATTTTAACGTACTCATTAGAGGACAAGCAGAGGTATAATGTTAACGTGCTTATTTTAGGTCAAGCAGAGGTATAATATTAACGTGCTTATTTTAATCCTAACCGTTCAGTGACATCTAGTATGACGAATCAGGAAAAGACAGAGGTGACATTAAACGTGTCTTGGAGTTTAACCTATTCAGAGGATCTGGTCGTGATAGGGTCAAGCTGACTAAACAGAGGTGACGGTTAACGTATTTAGTTTTGGAATCGGACTATCAGAGGTAACTGTTAACTTGATAGGGAGATGATTTTCGTCAGAGGTAATTTTTAACTTAACGATATCAAAAGCACGTTCATCAGAGGTTATAATGTTGGACTTGATGAAGTGTGAATTTTCTTTTCTGTCAGAGGTGAAATCTTAACGTGATAGGGGATTTAATCGGATCTTATCTCATTTGATTTTGAATTACGATGTCAGAGGTATGATTTTAACTTGACTAATATTTTGGAGTGTTGCTTGCTCTGTTAGAGCAAAATGACAAGAAAAGTTTTGCTGTCAGAGGTGAAATCTTAACGTGACAGGAGATTTATCTGATTAGGATTTTTAGCAAACCCCCAGCTATCAACGGGTTTGATTTGCCTTTACCAACTACCGTTTGAGTCGGGCTAGCCATGCTATTCCCCTTAGCATGGTGAGTTGTCAAGGATTTCGTTTGGGTTTAAATACCAAACTTTTCCTCTTTCCTTTGCCTTAGCAGCTTAGGGCAGTGATGTATTCTTATATTCGATAAGAATACTGTTGTGACAGATTTGTCGTGGGATTTTTAGCAAACCCCCAGCTATCAACGGGTTTGATTTTGCCTTTACCAACTACCGTTTGAGTTGGGCTAGCCATGCTATTATCCTCAGCATAGTGAGTTGTCGAGGATTTCATTTGGGCTTAAATGCCAAACTTTTCCTCTTCCCTTTGCCTTAGCGGCGTTGGGTGATTCATGCTTTTTACCCCCAGCATAGTGGGGTTGGCGAGAAATTTATTCTCTTCCCGTAGCCTAGTCGGCGTTGGGCGGTTCATACTTATTACCCCCAGTATGATGGGGTTGGCGAGAAATTTATTCTCTTCCCGTAGCCTTGTCGGCGTTGGGCAGTTCATACTTATTACCCCCAGTATGATGGGGTTGGCGAGAAATTTATTCTCTTCCCGTAGCCTTGTCGGCGTTGGGTAATTCATACTTTTTACCCCCAGTATGATGGGGTTGGCGAGAAATTTATTCTCTTCCCGTAGCTTTAGCGGCGTTGGGCAATTCATACTTTTTACCCCCAGTATGATGGGGTTGGCGAGAAATTTATTCTCTCCCCGTAGCCTTGTCGGCGTTGGGTAATTCATACTTTTTACCCCCAGTATAGTGGGGTTGGCGAGAAATTTATTCTCTCCCCGTAGCTTTATCGGCGTTGGGTGGTTCGTACTTATTACCCCCAGTATGATGGGGTTGGCGAGAAATTTATTCTCTTCCCGTAGCTTTATCGGCGTTGGGTGGTTCGTACTTATTACCCCCAGTATGATGGGCTTGGCGAGAAATTTATTCTCTCCCCGTAGCCTTGTCGGCGTTGGGTAATTCATACTTTTTACCCCCAGTATGGTGGGGTTGACGAGAAATTTATTCTCTTCCCGTAGCCTTAGCGGCGTTGGGCAGTTCATACTTTTACCCCCAGTATGATGGGGTTGACGAGAGATTTATTCTCTCCCCGTAGCCTTGTCGGCGTTTGGTAGTTCATACTTTTACCCCCAGTATGGTGGGGTTGGCGAGAAATTTATTCTCTTCCCGTAGCCTTGTCGGCGTTGGGCGGTTCATGCTTTTTACCCCCAGCATGGTGGGGTTGGCGAGAAATTCATTCTCTCCCCGTAGCCTTGTCGGCGTTGGGTAATTCATACTTTTTACCCCCAGTATGGTGGGGTTGACGAGAAATTTATTCTCTTCCCGTAGCCTTAGCGGCGTTGGGCAGTTCATACTTTTACCCCCAGTATGATGGGGTTGACGAGAGATTTATTCTCTCCCCGTAGCCTTGTCGGCGTTGGGTAGTTCATACTTTTACCCCCAGTATGGTGGGGTTGGCGAGAAATTTATTCTCTTCCCGTAGCCTTGTCGGCGTTGGGCGGTTCATGCTTTTTACCCCCAGCATGGTGGGGTTGGCGAGAAATTTATTCTCTTCCCGTAGCCTTGTCGGCGTTGGGTGTTTTTTTTTTTTTTTTTTTTTTTTTTTTTTTTATATATTTTTTTTTTAATTGGGGGTTTAAATTAACCGCCCTGAGCCCATTTTTTGGGAATTGTTGTGAGCCCAAGTGGTACCTTTAGACCTCACGCATTAAATGTGTCGGAGTTAGCTCTAACTCCTTTTTTGTTCAGCTTTGAGCTGAACTGCTCCAGCGTCAATCAACGCTTGAATTTTATCTTTTAAGATAAAACAATTTTTTGTGGGGTGACCTACAATCCGATGGTACAGGCAGTAATTCGGATCGTTAGTTTTCCCTACTTCTTCAGGTCTCTTGCTCTCCGGCAATTTAAGCATTTTGCGTTTGGTGAGCAGATTGAACATAGTAGCAGTATGTTCATCCTTGAACGAATACTGCTTTTGAAGTCTGGGCGATTTTGCTGTGTTGCTTGTAGTTGGCCATGGTTTTTGCTTCAGTGTACTTTCTACCGCCATTGCCGTTATGTCTTTCCCTTTTGAACGGGAAAAATGGAATGAAGATTCGTTTGCACCGTCTCCGGTTGCAGCCTGTTGCATTTCGAGACGTCGAAGTATTTCTTCGGCCTGTTCGCCCTGCTTAAGCAGATCCTTCCATGACTTGGATTCGACCGAACCCATCTTGTCTAAAATATCGGTCAACAAGTTATGTCTGCAGGTTTCCACAAGCGTATCCTGCGTCATGCCATGTGGGCATCGAACGGAAAGTTCTCGGAACCGCTCGACATAAGTTTTGACCGTTTCGCCTTCTTCTTGCTTCGCTGCTAGCAAAGATAATATGGAGACTTCTGTATCATCTTCAAAGAATCGGGCTAGGAACTCACGTTCTACATCAGCCCAAGATTTAATTGTTCCCTGGGGAAGTTGCATAAACCAGGTAAATGCGGGCCCCCGTAAAGTGCTCGCAAATATCCTAGTCATAGTTGGATCATTCCCCATGAGATGTCCTGTCTGTGAGAGGAAATAGAAGATGTGTTGCTGCGGCGAACTTTTACCGTCGAATGATTGAAGATTCAACGGTTTATATTTTGCAGGATAGGGTACGGTCTCCCATTCTATGGGATATGGACGGACTACCCCCACCTCTTGTAGCTTTTTGCGATGAAGAAGAGCTTGTAATTGGTTCTCCATCTTTTCTATTTTTCTCTGCGTGAGGATTGAGGATAACTTTCACTTCCTCTTCCTCTCTTGAATGAGGAGGCACTTCTTCATCTTCGTCTTCGCTGTCTTCATTTATTTGGACAGGCCGTTTTCCTTTCTGCCGACTAGAAATGGACGGCGATGATTGGTTCTTTCTAGTTTGAGCCAGCAACTCCATCAAAAGTTGTTTCATTTCTTCTATGGTCTCCTCGTGCTGTTCGAGACGTTTTTCTTGTCTCTCAAGCCTTTCAGAGACTTCTTCTAGAAGCGCGCCCTCTGGTTCGATAGAAACTCCTTTTGATCCTGGAGTGATTTCCTTATCCGAAGGGTTGTTTCCGACGACCTTTTTACCTTTATTAACCATATTTGATGAGGCAGCAGGTAGATCGGTCCCAGAGTATGCCTTTTTCACCGTCCGTATTCTTTTAGGTTCGGTGCGCTCAAAAACGGATTGTCTCAGATGGCACTCGCAGTTTGATAGAACAGTTGAGATTAACTGTTCGCATTGGCATTGAGGAGTATTCTGTGCAGAGTTCTTCTTCCAATTGAGGTATTCTCTCAAGTCTTGAGATATCTTCTCCTCTCTATTTGCAACCTGACGCCTCTGATAGAGAGATTAAAATTTTTGGTGCATGTTGCGTGCTCGCCATAGATCGGTCCCACTGTGGTCGCCAGTTCTTGTACGCCCGAAAATTGCATCTTTGATTCCATTGCAAAAATTATTTGATTACAACGAAGATTTGAGATTACAAAAATTCCGAAGAATTACAAGAACGGGAATATTAGTTTATTCCCTTTTTTATGTGGGTTCGGGTGGCGGTGGAGTCTCGTTGCTGCCTCCGTTGACCGTCCGACCAGGAGAAGATGGCTCTGCTCTTTTCTTTGATTTCACGAGCTCGCCCGAAATCTTCCCAAAGTCCAAGAATCCCCAAAAATCAAAAGTCCCAAGTCCTCTCTCTCGTTAAATTCCTGTATTTTATAAACCGAAGAAGCTCAAAATCCGGCTCAATTCTCTCCTGAAAAAGCGGATCACGAATTATCAGGAAAATAAAATAGGAAATAAAACAACGGGAAAACAACGAAAAACAACCCGCGGGTGGCAACCCGCGGGATCGCCCCCGCGGGTTGCCACCCGCGGGAATCCTCCCGCGGGTGGCAACCCGCGGGGGCTCCCGCGGGTTGCAACCCGCGGGAGAACTCCCGCGGGTTGCTTCCCGCGGGGGTTCCCGCGGGTTGCAACCCGCGGGTGCTCCCGCGGGTTGCTTCCCGCGGGTGCCCCCGCGGGTTGCAACCCGCGGGTGCTCCCGCGGGTTGCTTCCCGCGGGTGCCCCCGCGGGTTGCAACCCGCGGGTTGCATCCCGCGGGTGCTCCCGCGGGATGCTTCCCGCGGGTGCCCCCGCGGGTTGCATCCCGCGGGTGCACCCGCGGGTGTGCCCACTTAGCAAAATTAGGTTTTTTTTTTTTTTTTTTTATTTTTTTATTTATTTATTTAATTATTTTTAGTGTCTACAATGAACACAACTACTTTCCAATTCTATTTGATTGAAAACTCTCATATTGACTCAAGGTTATAAATACCCTCTTGAGGAAGCCTTAGAGGATCTTTTGGAGCTTTTTTGAAGTTCAAGTTGCGCATGAGAGCCTTGAACCCATCAAGACCAGCAGAGAAGATCTAGGGCCGGCCATCTTCTTCATCGAGAAAAAAGACTTCCACGTTAAGATCGTCAAAAGAAACTACTCGATAGATCTCATCGCTGCATAGAGCCACTTTTTATTGTAAAAGAGAGAGATAAGTTATATATCCTCTCGTTTGTTTTCTTTAGTTCACTTTCGTTGTAATTAAGTAATTTCAATGGAAAGAAGTAAGAATTTTGCTGAGAACAAACTGGCGACCACAGTAGGAGACGTCTTTTTTACTGAAAAAGAGGTCGTGGCGCAATCTGACGTGGAAAGGATCAGGTCCGACGTTAATATGCTCGTCGTGGAGATCAACCAGTAGAAATATGAGGAGTATCTCTCCTCTGAATCAGGTAATCTGGCTGAAACGCGGCGCTATCGCCGTGTACGCTCCAATATCTATAAATCGGGTAATTGGGAATCCACCGTTAAACGGGGACCTTTGGAGACTGCAACATGGAGCCGTCATTTGGGCAGAAATCCCTAACAGAGGATGACCCCTCTACTGCCGAAGAAGGCCTGAAAACTGGTTTGACCAGAACCCAACTCCGCAACCGAAATCGGAGAGCAAGGCGAAAAGCCCTTAAAGCCCGCGTTAAACGCGAGGCTAATGGAGCAACAGAACGTGAGGCTACTGCACCTCGCGAACTAGTTTGCGTCAATCGCAAGACCAGTCAATATCGCGTTAAATGCAATTTATGACAAAGCCCGCGTGTGATGGAGACTCTCCACGTGAGGCTAAAACTGAGCTTAGCGAAACCAGTAAAACTTGCGTTAATCGCAAAATTCCTAACTGTCGCGTAAATCATGAGGATAAACTTCTAATAGAGCCAGCATGTGATGGAGATTCTCCATGTGAGACTAAAACTGAGCTTAGCGAAACCAGTAAAACTTGCGTTAATCGCAAAACTTGTTACCATCGTGTAAATCGAGAATGATAGTCACCAGAATCGCGTTAATCGTGAAAATAACTTCGCGTGTGGTTCCCCACGCGAAGGTATCAACTTCAAAAATAAACAGAATACTAAGCTTAGCATAAATCGCAAAGCTAATGAGACTTGCGTTAATCACAAAAATCGCGTTAGACGCGAAAATATAACTTGCGTAAATCACAAAAACTAGCCAGCGTGTGATGACAATCTTCGACGAGAGGCTAAAGAACTAGAAGTTAAACTTTTGCAAAAATGCTAAGCCAACTTAAAACGCGAGGCTAGTGTAAAACGTGAAGCTATATCCCAGCTTTGCGTAAATCCTTCAAAACGCGAAGCTAACATTCAGCTCCGCGTAAAACAGCCTGAATATAAAATCAGGACTGATAATCGTATTATTGGACAAAAACTTGACATCAAAGACTCTGAGGAACTTCAGCGGGCCCCTAGACCCAACAACTAAGTGGGCCCCACAACTCTGTCACTGACCTCAGAGAGTACTTAACAAAGAAGAGGAATATGAGTCAGATCCAACTAGACCCAATTTGTCACTATGAGCAACTCATGACGGCAGTATCTGCTGTACTAAACAATTGTTGTTGCAATAAGAAAAGGGTATCGGTATTTGACCGATTAACTGAGTCAGAGAAGCACCCTGCAAAGAGGACAAAAGCTAATCTCCGCGATATTAAAAAAAAAGAATGGAAAGCAGTAACCTCTAACATGGTTGGAAAGGGTAAGAAAATTATAGATAAAGAGGATGATTCAGAATCAAGTGATGAAGAACCCCATCATCTTACCCAACTTAAATCAGGTGCTGTCGCCCCTCGAAATTACAAGAAACTTGTAAAAGGTTCTTGTGATGACGATAGCGACAACTCGGCCATAGGCTCACCTCGCTCTTCTGCGTCATCCCGACCACAAAAGTCAGCATCACATATGATGGATAAGTCTGACGACATCGATCAGAGATTGGAGGCCCAAGAACAGATGATCCGAGAGCAACAAAAAATGATCGAGGATCTCAAAATGATGCTCTTAAAGGTGGTCGAGAACACCCAAAAAATAGTCGAAAATAAAACTAAAACTTCTTCAGAATCACCGCCAAAGAAAGAAAAAGAAACTCCATTTAAGATGAATGAAGAAGATAAGAAAGAAAAAACTTACTCGGCACATGAGGATGAAAATAAATATTCTTTCCATGACCCTCATGAAGAAAAAATTGAGAAATTGTAGAGCCAACTTGATGCCTTAATGCACAAAAAGGAATTGAAAGAATCGGAGGTTTCGAGACCGTATCCGTTTGAGTGGGATTTCGTACCATACCCCAAAAAATATAAACCGCTCAAGTTAGAGCCGTATGACGGGAAAGGATCCCCAAATCAACATATATATTACTTTTTGTCTCAAGCAGAATATTTAATGGGTAATGATCCAGTAATGACCAAGGTATTCGCAAGTACCTTGCGAGAGTCTGCTTTTACATGGTTTATGCAGTTGCCCTCAGGTACTATTAATACCTGGTATGATGTTAAAAAGCATTTTCTTGCACTTTTTTTTGAGGATGACACCGAAATATCGGTTCGTTCCCTCCTTGCAACAAAGCAAGAGGAACAAGAAACAGTAAAAGATTTTATAGAAAGGTTTCGGGAGAAGTCCATACATTGCAAACACGGAATGGTCCAGGAAACTCTAGTAGAGACTTGCAGGCACAGCCTCAAAACTAACGTGCTCTTAAAGATGCGAGCCGTAGAATCTAAGACTTGAAAAGGATTTGCTCAAACAAAGAGAGCAAGCGGAGGACTTGATTCGCCGAGTTGGAGAATCTCGTGGAACGAGAAATCTTGTAAATAATAAGCCACACCCACAAAACAATAATAAGAGTAAGAGAAAGGTGGTAATGGCATAGAGAAAGGTGGTAATGGCATCTGACGCCGCTCCAAAACAAACAAATCCTCCAAATCCAAAGCCTCAAAACCAAAGAGGCACATGACAAAATCGGCCCCGACAAGAAAGGACCTATACTTTCAAAGCGGAATAGACGCCCACACTATTCCACCTTTCTCTCAGGAAGGGAATGTTAAAGATACCGGAGAACCGAAAGCCAGAAGACGCATGGAAAACTAATGACCGAATTACTACTTATACCACCGGAATGTTAGACACCCTACCAAGTACTGTTACCCTCTTAAGAACAAGATTCAGGCATTGATAGAGGCCGGAGTCCTGACGCTAAAAGAGGAACAGAAAAAAGTTATCGCTAATATGGCAACCCTGATTGTAGGAACCCATGAGTTCCCTGCAGGAGTAACTCCGGTACCATCAGGAAAACTTGTCATGAAGAATTATGACCCACATGAGATGGCACAGAAATGACTTAGCCCTGTAACAAAACAAAGAGGAAAAGTCATGTGGGTCCACCCTGATCTCTTACAGGATGAGCAATGGACCACATCAAATAGCCAAAGAAGAAAGGGGACTAGTAATACTATTTCCGCAAAAATTAAAGAAGAATACATAATTGCAGGAGCATTGACGGACTCTGAAGGAGGCCGAAATTATGGCCACTCACCAAGATGAAGTAGGTCCCTCTGGCACTCGATCCGGCACACCTTTCCTCAAAGACTATACAGGAGTAGACCCTAAAATATATATGGGGAACCTGCAAAGCCTGCAAAGCAGAAATGGCTTCGTTTCTAGAAAAGTCCAAGAAAAGATGAAGAAATCAAAGATGCCCCATTCAAATTTGACATCATAGCTCAGTTGGCTAGTATCCCAGCTCGAGTTACGCTCTATGAGTTGTTACGATTATCAAAGTCAACTCGGAAAGTATTAAGAGAGGCCTTGGCAGATTCTGAATCTTTCAGAGCACAGATTGTCGAGCCAGCTAATGAGGAACGGGATTCCTGCCCCCACTGTCATCAAGTGAGTAGGCAGGTCCCACAAATAACCTTTTTCCTAGAAGACATGCATATCAGAAATAGAAAGCATAATAGACCTTTATATTTCACCGGATATGTCGGATCTACAAAGGTGGACCACATTCAAATCGATCCGGGGTCTGTGCTAAGTGTCATTCCAAAAAGATTAATGCAGTTACTAGAAATTTTGCCTCATCGCCTTACACTGACTAACACCACGATATATGGGTTCAATGCTAATGATAGCTGTCCTCTCGGGAAGATCCGACTCCGATGTCAGATCGGAGATTTAAGGACAGAAGTTACATGCTACGTCATTGACGTAGACACGTCCTATAATATTATATTGGGGCGACCGTGGATTCATGCTTATATGATAGTCCCATCGACTCTCCATCAATGCATGAAGTACTGTGATGAGAAAGGAGAAGTTCGGACATTAATTATAGATAGGCAACCATTCAAAGGGTTAGAAAATTACTTCACTGATGCCATGCTATATAAGCCGGCCCATGAGGTCCCCTATGAGAACCATAAAGAGTTTGAAGAACCCGGTGACAACAGCAATGAGGCGGATACTGAATATGAATCCCCAGGAGAGGATGATGTGGGTGACTATGAGATAAACCCTCATATGAATTTTAATATGAATTTCGATAGTATTAATATAACTAATGTAGCTGATGATGAGTGGATTATTAATGAAAACATAAAGTTAGTTTACGAGCCTACTGTCGCTACAAAGTCTGAACCCTCTTATACTTCCACCAAGGCATATGGCTTGTCTGAACTTGAAGTTTTGGCGACATATCATTTGCCAATCAGGTCATCCCTCCTCTCTCGGTCCGAAATAATAAAAGGACGAGATCACTTCTTTGAAGTACCTCAACGACAGGTATCTCGAAGCCAATTGTCTTCGGTAAAGTGATCGCGTCGCCTAACCAAAGGCAAAGTAGTGGAAGTGATGAACAAACAGCACTCCAATTTCACCTATACGAGCAAAAATCCCGACAGATGATGGAAAAGATGGGTTATAATTTTACCCAATAATCGAGATTGAACTTTGGGAAAGGGCGACGAAATCTTGTACCCTCATTTAGACCAAGAGGGAAGAGCCCAGACTACTATCATAAAACTCGAAGGGGGTTGGGGTATGTTTCCACTCCTCCCTCACTGTCGGGTGGATGCGAAGAAAACTCTTCAACCAATGAGGATCTTTATCCGTTAGATCACGATTCCGATCTAAGTACCGACGCTTGGTTTCAATCTATAACTGCAGATATGGTTTCAGCCGCACCAGAAAGCGACGATGAGCCAATTGATAATCAAGATGATTCCTGGGCTAAATATATGGATACTCTTTGGGATGTCCGTTGTGAACATCACGACCCACCCACAGAAGATAAGCTAGTACAAGTTAATATGGGAACGAAAGAGAATCTAAAGCCCATTTTCATAAGTAACACGCTAACTCCATTAGGAAAGGTGGAACTCGTATCCCTTATTAAGGAATACATAGACGTGTTCGCATGGAGTTGTGAAGATACGCCCGGGCTCGATCCTCAGATTGCCATGCACCGATTGAATATTAGAGAAGACGCCAAGCCAGTCAAAAAACAGCAAAGGCGCTTTCAAACGGAATTAATGGAGGCTATAGTTGTTGAGGTTAGCAAGCTCATAAAATCATGATTTATTCGTGAAGAACAACATCCTGACTGGGTGACCAATATAGTGCCAGTTCGTAAGAAGAATGGCAAGATTCAAATATGTATCGATTTTCAGAATTTAAATGTTGCATGCCCTAAGAAAGAATTTTCACTCCCAATTACTAATGTGATGATTGATAATACCTGCGGTTACGAGAGGATGTCCTTTATGGATGGCTTCTCGGGCTATAACCAGATTAAGATGCAGCCAGAGAGAAGCACACAGCTTTCAGAATGTCGTTGGGGGTATACTGTTATATAGTAATGCCCTTTGGGTTAAAGAACGCCAGTGCCACTTATCAATGTGCAATAAGCATTATATTCAAAGAACATCTGTGTAAAACTGTGGAGTGTTAAGTAGATGATTTGGCGGTCAAGAGCAAAAATAAAGAAGACCACCTTCAGGATTTGATAACAGTCTTCAATCTCATGTGAAGACATCACTTGAAAATGAATCCTGCTAAATCTTTCATGGGGGTGTCCAGTGGAAAGTTCCTCGGATTCGTAGTTACTTTAGAAGGAAATTTCCTTGATCCCGAAAAAGTAAAAGCGACCAAAGAGATGCCACCTCCCCGAAACCTTAAAGAGTTGAGGGGATTACAAGGAAAGTTGGCCTATATCTGTCGCTTTATCTCCAATTTATCAGAACGATACCAGTCGTTCTCCAGACTTATGAAAAAGGGGGTTTTCTTCATATGGGACGAAGCATGTCAACAAGCATTTGATGATCTTAAAGAATATCTTAAGAAAACCTCCTGTCCTCATGGCACCTGTCCCGAGAAGACCGTTCCTTATATATGTAAGGGCCATGGATAACGCACTAGGAGCATTACTCGCTCAATATAATGAGCAGGGTCATGAACATGCTCTTTATTACTTAAGTCGTACAATGATGGGAGCCGAGCATTGATATACCCCAATTGAAAAAGAATGTTTAGCCCTAGTGTTCGCTGTCCAGAAAATGCGACACTATCTTTCAGGACAAATAATTCATGTCATATCCCGGGTCAACCCTCTAAAAATCCTTATGACAAAACCAGGGTCTTTAAATGGTCGATTAGCAAAATGGGCATTACTACTATCACCATATGACATCCAATTTGTTCCCCAAAAAACCATGAAAGGATTCCACATCCGTTTGGTGAACTGTGTTCAGTGTTTGCACATGCTCTTCTAAAGCTTCTAGGCTGGCTCGGTAAGGTGTTGCTCGGTCACGCCCTCCAATCCTTTCAATGTTGTCCAGATAACTGGTCAACATTGGGCGTCCAAGCTCGAGGAAGTCCCTCCCGTCCAAAATCATCCTAATACACCTCCTTAGCAGCCGCATAAAATCATTAATATTGTGATTAAAGAACTCTTCAAGAGGATTAGCAGTGTCTAAGTTAAGCGTAGGCAATGCTAAGGAAGATGTAACTAGAGGAGGTGTAGTTTCTGTGGGAGTAGAAGAGGAGGAAGCTCGTCCTTGCACCAGGTTCATGATATATGGAGCCAGTAAAGCCAGTAAGAAACTAGCTGAACTAGGAACCCGAGGAGAAGTGTCTCTGGTACCAGTCATTCGAGCAGTTTCACCAATGAGAGTAGATTCTGATGGAGTATCTCCGCCTGAATCCCCTCCTGTAGCAGAAGTTACCTCAAAAGAGAACTTTAAATTATCTTCATCTCCCATTGGCAAGCGAGCTGGAGCAAGAGGAGCAGATGGAGTCCCTACAGCTATAACTGTTGAAGGTGTTAGTATAGCTCGTTGGGGAGCAGACGGCGTGCCAACAACAACCGAAAAAGTATTTTCAAAACAAATGACCGGTGTTGGAGACGGTAGGCTTGGAGATGGAGAGACATCTCTCAGCACGGTGGCAATAACATCTATCCAATCATCACTCCCTAGTTCATCAACTGGAGGAGTGGGAGAAGCAGTAGAACGTGGAGCCGGTGTGAAGTAGTCCGCATCAAATCCTTCTGCAAAACTACCTAGTCCGCCCACCGAGCCAGTAGTGCCGGAGTAGTCAACTAACTCCTCGGACTCCACTCTGGTAGTCAAATGCATAGGCGAATGAAGCTAACTACCTGGATCTCAAAAGCAGACAAAAGTGTCACACATATATAAAAAAAGAATAAAAAGTTAAAATATAAAGTTAAAGATCAGAATCATACCAGTAGATACAAGTCCTGTAGTTGGACTTGAGGGAGGAGCTGCGACTGTCTCTAGAAGTACACTCATTTCGCTACCTTGAGGTTGCGTCGTAGTGTGTTCGGTAGATTCTACAGCCGGCGGGATCGGGGCCTCAGTAGCACTTGAAGTTTCAGTTGGCCTGCCTTCCTCTACCGGTGTTGTTGGCAGAGTTGAAGCGAGAAGGTCTGTGGCAAATTGGACCGCTGCTTCCTCTGGAAAAACTAGGGTCTCCCCAGCCAGCTTCATCTTCTTACGAGCTGGCTCACCTCTAGTTGTCCCATGATGGGTCACAGTTGGGCTTTGAGGACGAGTGCTAGCAGGTTGGGGAGCACCTCCAGCCCCAGCATTATCATTGCCACCTGCATCGTCATCATCATCAGAATCGCCCGCGTCAGATGATTCGGCCACTGTGTCAAGGAATTCATCTATTCTTTCACTCTAACTCTCTTCGTCCCTTTCGGCAAGAGTAGAAGGCCTTTATCTTCTTACAACAACTGTGCTTGATAGAGAAATTTGGTACATCAGCGTTGGTAACACTATACCATGTACAAAATCTTAACGCCATGCTTAGCTCCGGCGACTTCTGAGGTAGCGTGAACTCGGCCCCAATTCCTCCAGCAACGAAGTGAAACCAGCCTCACGCTCCCGCATACAGGTTGCCCTCGTTTGCCAGTCCCCTATTCGGATTCCCTACATAGAGCTGTGAATATCCGAATTGGCAAGCAAAACGGCTAGGAATGTATGGCTCTATGTAGCACATGGTGTTTTGCCGATACACCAGGTGTCCGGGACAAATATTGAGGAGCCACCAGAATGCCCCCGAGGATAAATTTGTGAAGTTATCTGCTCCCAGGGTATCTTTGAGTCTTGATCCATACTCTCCTCAAGGGAAATCTGGAAAGCAGCGGAAGATTTCATAGTTCTAGTGATGCCGGAGTGTCTTCCGAATTATAGACATATAGTGACTCTTCCATGAGGATCGTTCGTACATCTCCCCAAAGAATAGCTTGTCAATTGGACTATACTCTGCAGCACTCATTAATGAGGGGCAGTGCATGACAAGCCACACCATCAAATAGGTGTAGGGCATCTCCACCCTAGGGTTTGGTGTCTTCATCACCCTTGTCTCTTGAACGCCTTTTTCTTTAGCAGTCTTCCCCTTTGTGGCCTTGGCCTTATCAGCAGGGATCAGACTGTTGCAAAGTGTCCAAAGCCCGCTCTGAAGATTGCTAACCATTGCTGAAAGAAGCCCGAACGGTCGTCTGAAAGCCAATAAAACGGTAGGGTAGACGACGTTCTTCGCAATAGCTTCTTTGGGAAGTGAGGGGACAATGCACCTCTTCAGCCATAGCATCAAAAAGCCAGCAAGTAAACCCTATCAGATATGGGGAACTGGGTTTGGTAGTGGAAGCTTTGAAAGACCGTATCCGGGTTAACCCTCCTTCATTGGATTCGGTGGTGTAAGTGGTCGCTTCCAGATCTGAGATGCGCTGTTTGATTTCCTCAACGCTGACGTGTTTGTGTCCGCGGACCATAGGCAGACTCTCTTTTAAGTTTATAAAGAGATAATCTGCCCACTTCTTGTGGCCGATTCCCTAGTTGCGTGCTCCAGCAAGATCAGTGCAGATGTGATAATGGCACATCATCTCCCAGTATGTTTGATAGATGTGCTTGTCCCTCGCCTTTAGCATATTTAACTCCTCGGCGGTAGGGATGTATTCTTCATAAGGAACTTCGCCCATAGATACGCCCGAGACTTCATACGTCTCATGGAGAGCAAGTCCTAGCTCACTCACTGGTGTAAAGAAAGTGCCAGTTTCGGGGTTGTACATCTCCAAAAGGCTGAGGAGATGGTACGAGCTCTCAGGCAACCTGAATTGGACATTCCTAATGGCCTTGTATAGACCAATCTCCTTCAAGATTTGCTTATGGGTGTCCAATACATATTTGACAAGCCGGAACCACCATATGTTACCCGATGAGTGAATCCATCTGGGCATCCTGAAGTCCTTTGCAGGGTATTGACCACCCTTAGCCATGAATTCAGTTAGGAAGGTCTTCGCTCGGATCGGGACCTCCCCGACTGGATGCTTCTTGGTAACTCTACCAGGAAGGAGCCCAGTGACACACCTAGTGGGACCATCTTGGTAAGCCCCACCTGCACCGAATTTACCGGTCGCAACTCCGTCGTAGTTCCGAGTTAGCTCCCAATCTAACTCACGACGGGAAGATAATCTCTGAAGATACACCAGAGGGTAGCTGCGTTCCATGTCGGGTAGGAACATCAGCAGGTCGCTGGTCTGGTATAGCCACTTACTTTCTTCTTCAAAGAGGATTTCATCAGAATGCTCCGTTGCGTCCCCAAAGAGGAACGCTGGTTTCTCCAGTACTTCTCGATTTATGACTTCAAAAGGAGCATCCGTAATGATCTCCCTCGCGGTTGCAGGGCTGTATCTGATTAGCTTCTCTCTGTGCTCTTTTAGACCTGGCTTGAAGGTAGGAAAGTTAGTGGTGAAGCGGAATTGGGTCGCTAGGTCTGCACCCCAGTGAACCCGAAGTGGTGCCTATGGGAGAGAGGATCCACCGAGTAACCAACTGCAAGAAGAAGAAAATAAAGTTAGAAGAAATTCTAAAAAGAAAAATTTTCTAAGTATAGAAACACGGAGCTAAAGAATAATTTCGCGTGATCAAAAGAATAACTTCGCGTTAAGATAAAATGTGAAACTAAGTAAATAGCTTCGTGTCAAGCTAAAACGCGAAGCTAAGAGAGTAACTTCACGTTCAGATGAAACGCGAAGTTAAACCTATAACTTCGCGTAGAAAACGCGACAGTCAGGATAACCTTGCGTAATGCATTAAAATGCAAAACACGAAGCTAATGCGATAACTTCTCGTAGAAAAGGACCAGAGGTCCTTTCTTCTTCTCCAAGCCACTGGCCAGAGAACGGCGATGGTTTCGCCGGTGAAAGAAGCAATTGGCCGGTTAAAACCGAGCCAAATCACTCCAAAAATTATTCTAAGGATTTAAAAGTGGAGATTTTTACCTCCGATGGGCGCAGCAAAGACTGAGTTGCCACTGCGGCTACTGCCTTGGTCGCTGTCGTCGCTGCTTGCGCCGGCCACCGATGGTGAGGAGGCGCGCGATGCCGTCCTCTTCTTGGGTGCCATTTGCCTCGAAATCTAGAGGAAAATCTGTTGGTGGTAAAATTTCCAGAAAACAGTAAAAAGGAAATAACCAAGCAGAACGCGGAGCTAATTCCGTAGCTCCGTGTTTGGCTATGATTTAGGCTCGCGTTGAATTAAAATGCGGAGTTAATCCATAGCTCCGCGTTCTGGTGTTTTAGCTCCACAATAACTCTGCGTGAGAAGAATTCTAATTTGATTGAGATTGAGATTTTGGCTTATCCAATACCCATATTGAGTCCAATCAGAATCTTAAATTGATTGTGATTGAGATTTGGACTTATCCAATACCCAAAATCAGAATCCAGAATCAAGAGATTTAAATCAAGACTAAGATATTTGATTAGAATTCTTGATGAATACAAAAAGCCTTCTATTCTTATTCGTATGGAAACTTTCTATTTCTATGGAAACCTTATATTCTTATTCCTATAGAAACCTTCTATTCCTATTCCTATGGAAACCTTCTATATCTATTCCTATGGAAACCTTCTATTCTTGTTCATATGAAAATCTTCTATTCATATTCCTATGAGAACTTTCAAACTAAAGTCTATAAATACCCTCTTTAAGGAGACTTTAGGGATCCATCTTCAATACATTAATCTTCAATCAATCCATGATCATCAATCTTCAATAGATTAATCTTCAATAGATTCATCTTCAATAGATCCATCTTCAAGCTTTTTGACCTTTGGCAAATCAATCTACGCACGAGAGTCTCAAAGCCTTGCAACCAAAAAAGAGAAGACCTTAAGCCAGATCTCTCTCCCGTGCAAGCGTTCGTGCTTCCTCTAAGAATCAACAGAGAAGAAGAATGAGCTCGCCTCCAACCATCGACGTCAGATCGTCAACGGGGAAAGGACCATTCCCCATGCTGCCTCGAATCCCATATCTTCTGTAAAAAGAGAGCGACGATCTATAAGTTCTCTCTGTCTGTTTTTATTTTCTTTTCATTGTAATTCGAAAAAGAGAAATTTTTGATAATCTGTAATTTTTCTCTATTAATGGCAATGGAAAGATCCAACCCTGTTTCTACCGAAAACAGACTGGCGGCCACAGTGGGAGAAATCTCATGTACTGAAGAGGAGATGGCGGTCCAATCTGACGTGAACAGAATTGGAGAGACGATGGAAAAATTGGTGATTGAGGTCGAGGTCGGCTCAAAATATTCAAAATCACAAAAATATGACCAACAGTTTTTTATAATAAAAAGGCGTTGATCCCTCAACAGCCACTTAGATTTTCAAACTCTGGTCCATCAGAACTAGCTGCATATGACGCCAAAGGAAAATCTATCGCGGTACAAAAATTGACTCAAATCCGCAACCAGAATCGAAGGGTGCGCCACAGAGCACTCAAAGCTCGTTTTTTATGCCAAGCTCAAAATCAGCGTGGCATAAGTCAAGAAGGATGTCAGGTTCAAACTCAGCCTAGCATGAAGCAAGGAGGATGCCAGGCTCAAAAACAACCTTACACTCAACAGCTTAGCGAAGACCAGCCTTGCACTCAGCCTTGCACTCAATAGCTTGGCGAAGACCAGCCTTGCACTCAACAGCTTGACGAAGGCCAGCCTTACATCCATCAGCTTGGCGAAGGCCAGCCTTGTACCCATCAGCTTGGCGAAGGTCAACCTTGCACTCAACAGCTTGGCAAAAACCAGCCTTACATCTATCAGCTTAGCGAAGGCCAGCCTTGCACCCATCAGTTTGGCGAAGGTCAGCCTTGCATCCATCAGCTTGGCGAAGGCCAACCTTGCATCCATCAGCTTGGCAAAATCCATCCTTGCATCCATCAGGTTGGCGAAGGCCAGCCTTGCACCCAACAGCTTGGCAAAGACCAGCCTTGCAACTTTCAGCTTGGTAAAGGCCAACCTAGCACCTCTCATCCTGGCAAAAGTCAGCCTAGCACCTCTCATCTTGGCAGAGCTCAGCCTAACACCTCTCAGCCTGACAAACCTCAGCCCAGCACCTCTCAGCATAACAAATCTCAGCGTAGCACATATCAGTCTAGCATGAATAAGACTAGACGCCAGCCTGGCATGAGTAAACTTAAACACCAAACTGAGTCTAAGCCAGCACGCGAGACTTATTCGTACGAGGCTAGATCAGCACGCTAAGCTACCTAGCAAATTTTTACAATACATATCAAAACTAATGAAGGACATCAAACCAAACTGGGGATTGACAAATGTAACTTTCATGATTTCTCAGATACACCTGTCTGGACAAACAGACCTCGCACAAGAAGCTGGTCCCGTCTGCAAAAGATGGTTATATCAGCACCATATGAAGAAATTCCGGATTTGCAGAGGTATCTCATAAATAAAAGAAGGGTGACACAACCCCATCAATTCTACTGTTGTGAGGAGTTGATCGCGACAGTTTTGACTCACTGTCGCTGTCAAACCCCAAGACCATCTGCATTTAACCAATTGTCAACACCGAAATCTAATATTCAAAAAAGAAGATGGCTGCAAAAACAAAACCCCGACTCAAATCAAAACTTACCCGCTTTCACGTAGAATGTGGTGAATAGAGGCAAGAAACCAGTCGTCAAAAGGTATGCCTTTGATACGGAAACAGAGGAAACCTATCATCATACCCGCATTAGGTCAGACGTGACGGCTCCCCGCTGTGATGAAAGATTGGTAAGGGGTTCTAATGAGGAATATGAAGAGTTTAGCGAGTATTCGGCCATAGCAACGCTGCGGTCGCACACTTCCTCTTGGTTCGGCAGGACGACAGTCCACATGGTTGAACGATCGGCCGAGATGAGTTAAAAGATTGAGGTGCAAGAACGCCTCATACAAGAGCAGCAACGAAGCATTAAGGATCTCAAAGCAATGATTGCAAAGGTATTGGAGAATACTCAAAAGAGCATAGAAAATGGAGCTGGGGGTTCTTCCTCTTCTGATAAGGCCAAGAAGGAGGAGACCGAATCCAACCCAGATGCCGAGGGAAAAGGCAATGAGGAGGAATATTTCGTTGATCCTCGCGCTGAGAAATTAGAGAAGCTTCAAAGCCAAATAGAAGCCTTAATGCGCTGAAAAGGATTGCATGAGGCGGGGATTACGAGACCCTACCTAATAGAGTGGGAATTCGTACCGTTTCTGACAAAATACAAGCCTCTCGAGTTAGAGTCATATGATGGAAAGGGATCCCCGAACCAACATATGTACTATTTCCTCTCGCAGACCGGCCATCTCATGGGCAATGACCCAGTAATGACAAGAATTTTTGCAAGTACTCTGCGAAGGCGTGCATTCACTTGGTTTATGTAGTTGCCCCCAGGAACCATCAATGCATGGTCTGACGTGGAGAGAGAGCTCCTAACTCACTTCTTCGAAGACGGTACCAAAGTATCTATTTACTCTCTTCTGGCAAACAAGCAAAAAGAAGACGAGACGGTTAAAAAGTTTCGTTGAGCGTTTTCGTGAAATGTCAGTGCGATGCAAGCATGGCATGCCACAGGAAACATTGGTGGAGACTTGCAAACACAATCTCCAGGCCAGGATATTAGTTAAAATGGGAGCAGTAGAGTCAAAAACCTGAAAGGATCTAGTCAAACAAGGGCAGCAGGCGGAGGACATAATCTGCCGTATTAATGAATACCATGCTCAGAGAAGGATGACCATGAATCAACTGCAGCCACAATCATCCCATCCTAAGGGAAATGAGGCAATGACCACCAAATCTGCTGCCAACAAAAAATTACAAAATAATCGAGATTCTTCTAGATCGCAACAGACATACACTTTCAAGGATGAGGAAACAGTGACCCTGTTTAATTTACTCAATAAAAAGGGGATGCTCAGGTTACCTAAAAATCAGAGGCCAGAGGAAGCTAGAAGAACAGATTATCCTAAGTATTGTCTCTTCCATCAAAATATCGGGCACCCAACCAAAAATTATTATGATCTGAAAGATAAAATTCAAGTACTCGTCGATGCAAATGTGATCCAGTTGAGACCTGAATAGAAGAAGGTATCCGTGAATGCAATCTACAAAATTTGATGGCAAAATGCCCCTAAAAAAAGAAAAAAAAATTTCAAAAAAAAATCAGAAGAAAAAGATTCAAAAAAAAGAGAAAAAAATTCAAAAAAAAAGAAATAAAAAGAAGAAAAACATGGGAGTTTTTATTGCCCAATGCTGTTAAAGCGGTGGGAAGAGGAGATCAAGTTCCTTGCCAACCCTATCATACTAGGGGTAAAAGTATGAATCAACTACTCAATACTGTTAAAGGCAAAGCGGAGAAGAAATTAATTCCTCAACAACTCATCATGCTGAGGGGAATAGCATAGCTAGCCCAACTCAAACGGTAGTTGGTAAAGGCTAATCAAATCCGTTCATAGCTGGGGGTTTTCTAAAAATTCCATAAACTCTGTCATGTTAAATTCCTACCTCTGACAGTGAGATGTAGTTCAAGTTACACGAGAGAGGCTTGAACCGTCTCCACCAAATTATCAGGCATGTGCAATTGAGCGCCGCTGCCAAAGATCGATGATCCTGACCCGATCATTTTAGCGTATGCAATTAAGCGTCTCCGCCAAACGTCAGACATGTGCGATTAGGCACCTCTGTCGAATTTCTTAATCTTAACCTGATCACCAAATTGAAAATCCAAAGTATTTCAAAATTTACTAAGTTAAAAGCTATTTTGAAAACTTTGGAGGGGGTTCTGTTGGTGGTAAAATTTTCAAAAATTAGTAAAAAGGAAATAACCACGCAGAATGCAGAGCTAATTCGATAGCTCCGGGTTTGGCTATGATTTAGGCTCGCGTTGAATTAAAATGCGAAGTTAATCCATAGCTCCGTATTCTGGTGTTTTAGCTCCGCATTAACTCCGCATGAGAAGAATTCTAATTTGATTGAGATTGAGATTTGGGCTTATTCAATACCCAAATTGAGTCCAATCAGAATCTTAAATTGATTGTGATTGAGATTTGAGTTTATCCAATACGCAAATTGAGTCCAATCAGAATCCATAATCAAGAGATTTAAATCAAGACTAAAATATTTAATTAGAATCTTTGATAAATACAAAAAGTCTTCTATTCTTATTCCTATGGAAACTTTCTATTTCTATTCCTTTGGAAATCTTATATTCTTATTCCTAAGGAAACCTTCATTCCTATTCCTATAAAAACCTTCTATTTCTATTCCTATGGAAACCTTCTATTCTTATTCATATGAAAATCTTTTATTCATATTCCTATGAGAACTTTCAAATTAAAGTCTATAAATACCTTCTTTGAGGAGACTTTAGGGATCCATCTTCAATACATTAATCTTCAATCAGTCCATGATCATCAATCTTCAATAGATTCATCTTCAATAGATCCATCTTCAATCTTTTTGACCTTTGGCAAATCAATCTACGCGCGAGAGTCTCAAAGCCTTGCAACCAAAAAAGAGAAGGCCTTAAGCCAGATCTCTCTCCCGTGCAAGCGTTCGTGCTTCCTCTAAGAATCAACAGAGAAGAAGAACAAGCTCGCCTCCAACTATTGACGTCAGATCGTCAATGGGGAAATGACCAATTCTCATAACTGCCTCGAATTCCACATCTTCTGTAAAAAGAGAGCGACGATCTATAAGTCCTCTCTGTCTCTTTTTATTTTCTTTTCATTGTAATTCAAAAAAAGAGGAATTTTTGATAATCTGTAATTTTTCTCTATCAATGGTAATGGAAAGTCCAACCCTGTTTCTACCGAAAACAAAATTGGCGAAAATCGACGAGGAATCCAGTCGGGTAGGAGCTCCGATCGCCTAAGTTCTTAAGAGTTCTTGAAATTCTTCGAATGAGTGAAGAATAAGAAGAAGAAGAAGAAGAGACTCTATTTAAATGAAAAAACCTGCTCTTTAGTATTTAGCAAGAGGATCAGGGCAGTGTTCAGTAAAATGTAAGGCTATTAGCTTTGCGTGTTGAATGTAAACACAAAGATAACTTGGTGTTTATTAACTCCGCGTTCAAGTTTGAAAATCCAAAGTATTTCAAAATTTGCTAAGTTCTAAACTATTTTAAAAACTTTGGAGGGGGTTCTATTGGTAGTGAAAATTTCTAAGTAAAAAGTAATTTTCCATACAGAACGCGGAGTTAGCTCCGTAGCTCCGCATTTGGCTATTTTAGTCTTGCGTTTGAGGAAAACGTGGAGCTAATCCATATCTTCGTGTTCCGATGATTTTAGCTCCACGTGAGCAAAATTCCAATTTAATTGAAATTGATTTGGGTTTATCTAATACCAAAATTGAGTCTAATCAAAATTTATAATCAAGAGATTTAAATCAAAATTAAAATATTTGATTAGAATCATTGATGAACACAACTACTTTTCAATTCTTATCAATTGGAAACTCTCATATTGACTAAAGGCTATAAATACACTCTTGAGAAAGCTTTAAAGGATCTTTTGGAGTTTTTGTGAAGTTCAAATTACGCGTGAGAGCCTTGAACCCATCAAGACCAGCAGAGAAGATCTAGGGCCGGCCATTTTCTTCATCGAGAAAGAAGACTTTCACGTCAAAGATCATCAAAAGGAGCTACTCGATAGATCTCATTGCTGCATGGAGCCCACTTTTTATTGCAAAAGAGAGAGATAAGTTATAAATCCTCTCGTTTGTTTTCTTTTGTTCACTTTCATTGTAATTAAGTTATTTCAATGGAAGGAAGTAAGAATTTTGCTAAGAACAACTATCAATTTGTCTTTTAACAGTAGTTTGATAGATTCAAAGGTTGTTCACAGGATCCATAGACTGCAGATTGGAAGATTTCAACTGAAACTCAAGGCATCAAAAAATTGTCGCTAAGCTGAAAGTGGATGAGTTGGTTGGCAATTACAGACTTATGAAACTAATAGTAGAAACCAAAAAATGAAGTTACATAAACCATATGTAGTAACATCAACTTCAAATCTAGTCACAAGCATGGTATAAAGATAATCTCTATTGGGAAGTGTTGAAAAGTTTTGAGTCCTCTTTTTGTAGGTTTTAGAATTACGTCAACTGGACCTCGGGAGCAAAAGTTATGAAACTTCAAATATAAACTGTCTTTTATGCTACTTGGCTCCATGACGGTGCCTTTGCTTGCACAGTATCGTCGCTACAGGTAATCGATGGCATTGTCGATGGCACTCTTGCCTAAACAGCATCGTTGCTGCAACCAGTGAATGATGCCATCAATGGTGCACTAGGTTAAAAGCCCAGTGCAGCTTTCCAATATGATTTTCGAGGTGCTAATGATGAGTGTCATATATTGCATATTTATATCTCCATATTATTTAATTTTGTATTTAAATAATATTACTCGGGTATTTTTAGTTTGTTTTTCAGATAATCCGATTACTACAAGGAGATAGCATAAAATCAGAGTCGGATTAGAAAACCAAGCCCATAAAATAATTTAATGTGAGCAAAACTACAAGATTTAGATGCTGCAGAGAGTCAAAATCTAATACAGTCGGCAAAATCAAGAGATTAAGATAAGAGACTCATGTAGGCAAAAAATCAGAAAATAAATCCAAGCTTGAGCCGCTATTTAGCAGCAAAACTTGGGGCCCACTAGGTGAAATTTCTGCGAGGTCTTCGACGTAATTTTATAATTTTTCAGTTGTATCAAAATTATAATTTGATTTTTCGAAGCCTATATATTGGTCATATCCTTGTATTCAAGGGTTTCATGTAGAATAATAGAGAAAATAGGATATAGTTTTGTACTCAAATTTTTAATTAATAAAATTAGGTTTTGCCAAAGGGGTGACGGCCGCCATACCGACTCTAGAGGTATTATTTACTATTCTTTAATTTTTCTTAACTAATTCTCTTTTAATTGCTTTCTAGTTTAGATTTATATTATTTTCTAAATTAGATTTTATTGCTTTCAAGAATAAAAATAGGATTTTGCTTACTAAAATTATGTGTAACTAATTTTCTTTAGCCCTAAGATGTAGATGATGTTAGTTTAATAGATCTAATATGGATTTATCTCATCTTCTTCCTAAAAAAAAATAAAGTTATGATTTTTTCTATAAATAAATAAAAGATAATTTCGTAAATCATAATTCTTTGATAAATTATGCTTAATTCATATTTTGATAATCTATACTTTGATAAAATCTGGAATTCATATTCTTAGTTTATAGAATTATCAACAAGATTTTCCTATAAATAAATTGAAGAGAATAAAATTGTAAATATAATTTTTTTGATAGGTTATACTTAAATTTAGTTTTTTGATAATCTATACTTAGATTAGGGTTTGAAGTTTATTTCTTTGCTTTTGTTTATGAGATTATCTACTAGATATAATATTTTTTTAAGAAATATATTATTTTTGATGGTCTATACTTGAACATCACTTGATAGGTTATACTTAAGGGCACTTAATTAAAATCAAATTAAAAATATCACATTTTTAATGTGTTACTTGATCGTGCATAATTAAAAAGTTAGGAAGAAAGAGATAATTCATTGTTAGGTTATTATTCTAATGGATTCGAAATCCTAGGCTAATCTCTACAACTTAAAACTAATCTTCTCTCAATTTAGAAACTCGTAGTTAATCTGATAGAACTAAGGAATTAGTAAGAATTGCAAAATATCTGAGATCTTTGTGGGACAACATGTATAGTGCTACACCGATACTGTGCGCTTGCAGGAGAAATATCACATCAAGTTTTAGCGTCGTTGCTGGGGATTGAAAGTATTTTCTTACTTTTTCTAACATTTTACGGGTTAACCGTGTGTGTTGAGTATGTAGAGACCAGAAACTGTAGATACAGGAAGACAAAAGGGATCAGAGGAGGTTCAGGACTGCGTAGCAGAAACCAAAGAGTCAAACTCTCTGGTTCTACCGCTATTTGGCAGTAAGAACCGCCAATTGGTGGCAGATTAGGTACAACCTGACTCCACTTTCTCTCTAGTTCTGTGTTTTGGTTATCTGGTTATGTAAAAAAATTAAAAAAAAAGTTGGAACAGTAGGAATCACATTTTTTATTTGATCATATTTCTTCCACCGTTTTATCTCCACCACACCCCACTTTTTGCATTAGTTTAGGAAATTCACACATACATTCACGGTCGCTGGTTCATGCCACATTGGATCCGTGATAAATTTGGTCAACTTGTGAGATCAGATTTGTTCATGGGAGACAAAATGGACCAACCGATCCCGATCCTTCAGGTCGATGTTATGCATTGCGCACATCACCACCATCATGCATCAAACTTCCACTAGTACCGAGTAATCACTATGAGTTGAAACCACAGTACATCAGTATGCTTCCTAAATTCACTGGTTCTGATTCAGAGGATGCATATCTCTTTATCAGTGAATTTCAGGAAGTATGCATGATGATAAAACTGCAGCACTTATCGGAAGACACAATTAAACTCCGCTTCATCCCCTTTGCACTGAAGGATAATGCCAAGAAGTGGTTGTACAACATGCCTACTGATTCGATCACTACTTGGGATGAATTCGTTGCAGTATTTCTTAAGAAATATTATCCCGCACATAAGACGATAAGAATTCAAAATCAAATTAATCAATTCCGTCAAGTGCAGGGAGAACCCTTCTGAAAATACTTGGAACGGCTCAAGGATCTATTAGCTCAGTGCCCCACCATACTATAGAAAAGTGGTGGTTGTGTCAAATCGTGTACGAAAGACTTGATTACACATCCAAAACTCATCTTGAGTTCATGTGACAGGGGGAGTTTATGAGAAAAAAATGAGAATGAAGCATGGGACTTCCTTGAGGACCTATCGTGGAAAACTATGCAGTGAGAGAGTCCCGCTGAGAAGCCCAGTGCATCAACTTCTGCGCATAAGGGTGGGATTTATAGCGTCGACAGCTCTATAGCTACCGAAACTAAAATTGCAACCCTTATAAGAAGAATTGAGGCGTTGAAGACTCCTAGTGCTCCACCAGTGGGTCAAGTGAACCAAATCCAAAGTCCCACATGTTTTAATTGCGAAACTCTAAATCACGTTATGGAGGAGTGTCTACTATTAGTGAATTCCATGGGTTCCACACTTGAGTAGGCTAACGCCTTGTATTAACAACACATGAACAATTCTTACGCTCCTACATACAATCCTGTCTGGAGGAACCATCCAAATCTCTCATGGGGTCAGGGGCAATATCAGGGATCCCCCAACCCCAACATGCAATCTCCAGCCACTGGTCAGTTTCCGAGACCAAATGTGGGTGCTTATCAACACCCAAACGCTTCAAATCATGGAAACAACCAGAATAGACCACCTGCACAAAACCACTCATATCCAAAACAGGGTCTAATAATGATAAAAAAAGCGATTCCAGTCACTTGAGAAAAACATTGAAAATCTTCTCAAGTCTCAATCCATATTTGACATGCACATGCAAAATGTTATGAAAGTGTCAACTGATTTTATTCAAAGAACAGATTAGCACCTACTTGTGAACTCTCAATCTATTAAGAACTTAGAGTAGCAGGTTGGACAATTAGCGAGTCAAATGAGTGAATGTGGCAGGCGTATGTTCCCAAGTCAACCTTTAACAAACTCTAATGCTAGTTCCTCTAACTCCAATCAGTCGCATGTCCACCAATACAATGCCATTCACACGCTCAGATCTAGCAAGCAAATGGACAATAATGTAGCCATGCCCTCTGATCTCACTCCTACTATTTCGCAGGCTACACCATCTTTTTCACCTCTTTCTCCACAACCATCTCCATCGCCTCCATCACCGTCACATACTCATTCAGAAGAACATGTTCCTAAACTGAAAGCACCATATCCCTAGCGGCTTAGAAAGCGTTCACCGCAAGTAGAGAAGATTCTTGAAACATTTCAGTAGATGAAGGTTAATATTCCACTCCTTGACATTATACAATAAGTTCCTATTTAAGCTAAGTTTCTCAAGGATTTATATACTAAGAAACGAGTGAGAAATATTCCTGAGAAAGTTTTTCTTACTGCAAATATATCGCAAATTCTATCTAACTCCTTACCTGTCAAGTACAAAGATCCAGATTCCCCCACAATCTCATGCACCATTGGGAATACTACATTTGATAGGCATTGCTTGATATAGGAGCAAGTGTCAACTTCTTTTCTTACACTGTTTATTAGCAACTGGGGTTAGAAAAACTTCAACCTACCAAGGTCACATTACAGCTAGCTAATCGTTCGATCAAGAGACCACTTGGTATGGTTGAAGATGTGCTCATTAAAGTCAGTGAGTTCATCTTTCCTATAGACTAATTTCTTAGAAACTGAGCCGATTTTCAATCCACGAAATTAAATTCCTGTTATCTTGGGTAGACCATTCCTTACAATATCAAACGCATTAATTGATTGCAGGAGCGGCCTCATGAAACTTTCATTTGGGAACATGACCGTGGCATTGAACATATTTAATATGGATGAGCACACAACGAGCTCCCTCATTGAGGTAAATATGATTCACAGTTTGCACTCTCATTCTGCCTCTTGCACTGATGATGAACCCTCATTTGAGCAAATTTTTGAAGATGAATTCATATTATTAGATAAATTGGCATATACTGATTTTATGTATGATGACACTTGCCATTGATTTATGAGCAAATTTTTGAGGATTTATTTGTAGAGAAGCTCGCATTACTTCGTGAGTTAGAAGGGTCACCACCACATTCACTTGATGATATATCACTTTTCTCTCCTCACGATATTTCTATATGTATGCTTGTTATTAACGATGATTGGCAGGTTTATAGTGAAAAATTCTTTAACTCAATTATGTTCGTCACAAAAGTTTCTTCGCTTCCTTCCATTGAATAAGCTTGAATTACAATGGAAGTGAACAAGATATAAAGAGAACAAACGAGAGGATTTTATAGTTCAATCTCTCTCTTTTACAATATTTCGTGGGATCAGTGGCGATGAGATCTATAGTAGTTCCTTTGGACGATCGGTACGTTGAAATCTTCTCTTTTAAAGATATCGGCCGACTATAGACGATCTTCTCTGGTTTTGATTTGTTCAAGGCTCTCTCGCGTAACTCGAACTTGTCAAGAACTCCAGAAAGAAGATGGTGATTTTCTCTGATCTTCACGAACTCAAGGCTCTGTGCGTAACTCGAATTCTCCAAGATTTCAGAAAAATATCTCAATTGCCGAAAAGAAGATCCCTAGGGTTTCACCAGGAAGGTATTTATAGCCCCAGGTTAATGCAAGAGTTTCTATCTAAATAGAACTCGTCATTATCAGGGATTCCAATCAAATATCTTAGTTTTGATGAAATTCTGATTAGACTTGATTTGGGTATTTGGATAGGCCCAGAATCATAATCTCAATCAATTTGAGATTCTGGTTATCTGCTTACGCGGAGCTTTAATCGCATCAAAACGTAGCGCTAACTAACCAAAACGCGAAGCTAACGCGGAGCTATTGATCATCTCCGCGTTTTACTCAAACGCAAGGCTAATACAAGCCAAACTGCAGAATCAATGTGGAGCTATTAAACATCTCCGCGTTTTATTCAAACGCAGGGTTAATATTACCAAACGCGGGGCTACTGAATTAGCTCCGCGTTCTGTTGTGGAAAATCCTTTTAACTTAGAAATTTTCACTGCCAACAGAACCCCCTCCAAAGTTTTCAAAATGGCTTAGACTTCAGCAGATTTTGAAATACTTTGGATATCTAAACTGAAATGCGGAGTTAGAATACCAAGTCTATCTCGCGTTATGCTCACTTACTCGGAGCTAATCAGAATCACTTCGTCTTCAGTGAAATGAGTAATTATGTCATTAATTACCCTGAATTTCTACGCCGAATACCAAGCGACGGAAATTCTGTTTAAATAGAGCTCCCGGCTCATCTTCTTCTTCATCTCATCCGAAGAATCTTAAGGCTTCAGAGCAGGCGACTTAGGCTTCTTATTTTGAAAGAATGATCTCCAGCCGAACTTCTTTTTCCTTTCCATAGATCTTCATCACTAGGATGCCATCTTAGGAAGAGTGCGACATCGTGCAAGTTGGCCGGCGTTAATGGCAACAGCCGTGAAGGTAGACGCGACGGCGAACCAGTCTATGCAGCGTCTTCCGAAGGTAAAAACCTTAACTCTTGGTCTTCTAAGAACCATTCTTGAGATGTTTCGGCTTGATTTAATCCGGCCAACTGTTTATTTTACCGGCGAGATCGCCATTCTCCTCGAAGTTATCGCGTCATCCCATGCGTTTGAAACGCGAGGCTATTTCTGATTAGTGTTCGCGATGAATTGCGAGGCTATCTTTGATAGCAGTCGCTATGAATTGGCGAGGCTATCTTTGATTAGCAGTCGCTATGAATTGGCGAGGCTATCTTTTATTAGCAATCGCTATGAATTTGCGAGGCTATCTTTGATTAGCAGTCGCTATGAATTGGCGAGGTTATCTTTGATTAGCAGTCGCTATGAATTGGCGAGGCTATCTTTGATTAGCAATCGCTATGAATTGGCGAGGCTATTTTTGATTAGCAGTCACTATGAATTGGCGAGGCTATCTTTGATTAGCAATCGCTATGAATTGGCGAGGCTATCTTTGATTAGCAGTCGCGATGAATTTGAAAGAGAAGGAAAGAGCAGAAAGAAATCTTGTCCCCCTTTACGCGAAGTTATCGCATCATCCTCTGCATTTAAAGTACGAGGCTATTTCTTCAACTGTGCGTGGAGTTAGCTTAGCTCCGCATTTTCACTCTTTTGGAAACTCTGTTCCTTTTGCAGTAAGTCCAATCCTTAAAGAAGAGGAATGTATGCGGGTCCATCGATCTTCATCAGTAAAAGTAACTCTAAGGAAGTCAGAAGCATATGCTTTACAACATAGTTGCAGGTTTCAAGCTCTGGCTCCTGGAGATGGACTATTGAAGGAGCTTCAAGCTCAAGTGAGGGCCTGCAGCGCTTGCAGTTCAGAACTGCAGCGCTTGCAGTTCAGAATTGCAACGCTTGCAGTTCAGAATTGCAGCACTTGCAATTCAGCTTGTGCTTCGATGCAGCACTTCCCTTTCCTCTCGTGCTTCATTTCAGATGACAGGTCCAAAATGACATTTGCAGAGGAGATCTTTTGCATGTGAATCAGGGAACTGAGCTTCAACACCCCGTAGAGAGAAATCTCACCGTTAAGTTATTGATGAGTCGATGTATTGATGAGTTGATGATCATGTAAAAGCTTTCGGGAGAGCTATAACTCCTTCTTTGTAATTTCTTCATCTCATTAATAAAGACAAATTATTTTCCTCTCTATCTGTTGGCTTCAATGATTTTGCTTGCTCAACAAAATAGATGGTCAATAAAAAATAATCTAAGGCTCATTTGCGTAACTTAGATCACTAATACCCAAATGATCGGATAAGGATCATCTTAACTTAGATGGAAGCGCTTAATTGCACTCGCCAAAAATCCAAATTTTTCATAGGAACGCGAAGCTAAGGCACCAGGCTATCCTCGCGTTTTTTATAGTTGTGCGGAGTTAATAACTTTGCATTTTTCATCATCGCGCGAGGCTAATAACTTCGCGTTTTGAAAAGTAACTGACCAGTCATTTTCTCCGAAACTCGCGCCGAATTACAAGAGGCGGTTTTTTTCATTTAAATGAAATCTTTATTCCTTATTCCTCTCACTTCATTTGAGAATTTTCCAGAAACTTAGAGATTCAGGCGATCATAGTTCAGGCGACCCGAGCTTCTTCCGACCGAGTTTCCTCCCGATTTTCAGTCGATTTCCCTCAGCAATGGCACCCAAAACTCGTGCTACTTCTCGCGCGGCTCCATTATCGGCAACTGGCGCAAGCAGTGGTGGCGGCGGCCATGGCAGCGACGCGCCAGCCCACATTTCGCCTATCGGAAGTAAGAATCTCTCCATCGAGACTTTTTAGAACATCTCTAGAGTGATTTGGCTTGATCTTAACTGATCAATCAACTCTTTTACCGGCGAGATCGCCGTACTCCTGCTGTAAGGCTTGGAGAAGAAGAAAAGTCTCTGACTTTCTTCTTACGCGAAGTTATCCCGTCATCCTCGCGTTTTGAAGCGCGGGGCTATTTTAAGTAGCAGTCGCGTGGAGACGCGAGGCTATTTTGAGTAGCAGTCGCGCTGAAACGCGAGGCTATTTGATGTAGCAGTCGCGCTGAAACGCGAGGCTATTTGATGTGCTGAAACGCGAGGCTATTTTGACTTCTGTGAGGTCTTATTTTTAGCTTCGCGCGCGCTATTCTTAGCTTCGTGCGTTCTAATTTTTAGCTTCGCGCGTCCATACTTTAGAGAATTTTTCTGTCTTATAGAAACTTCTCTAACTCTGGTGCTTCTTTTTGCAGTGGGGTATTCGATGGAAGCTCTTCCTCACAAGAATTACTTCGGCTTTGCTGGGGGTTCTGATCCCTCAGGCGAATTTCGCTTCACCACTATCTTGGCTTCATATAAGCCAGACCCGAAGGAGCGCAAGGAGAAGTTGATCAAGTATCACCCCACTACTGCGCGAGAAATCATAACTGATGTAGCCTTCGAAACTTTGAATAGAGAGGCGATGGAGAAACCCACCTTCCTCTTTGGAGACCAGATGGATCAATCAGATGAGATCCTTTCTGAAGAGGAGTGCATTTGGTTATATAACTCAGGCGAAATGCTGATGTTTCTGCCTAGAATGGCTCGTAGCTATCCTCTGGTCTATCTTCAGAGGCTGGCGATGCCTCGGGAATTAAAGTGGGGACTGACTCAAGAGCAAGATGGCGTCCCAACAGGCAAATTTGGTGCAAAAGGGGTTTATCAAGATGGTCCCCCAGATGCATTATTGGCTTGCTTCCAGGCCGATTTGGCAAGGAGCTTCCAGTGGGAGAAGTCCCCTCTCGCGCCCGAACTTTCTTAAGTGAGTTCCTGGCGAAGGATGGTCAGTACCCGGCTAGCGACTTCAGGATGCCTGGCTGGGTTCATTCTTCTAACAATATGTGGTGGGCCTGCCTCGTTCAGTACATGCTGGATTCCCACGAGCCCATTTTAAAGGATATTGGCTTGTATAAAACTATCAGGAATATCCAATTCGGGTTTCTCCAGAGTGCTTATCATTTTTACTGTCTCTTGGAGATGTATAACCCTGAGACTTGTACTCTCTTTACACCAGTGGGTGAGTTAGGATTCGCTCTTCACGAGATGTTCGAGGTTTCCGGGCTTTCCATGGGTGAAATCCCCTATGAAGAGTATATCCCCACCACCGATGAGCTGAACATGCTACTGGCGAGGGATGAGCGCATCTATGCCACATACTGGGAGATGATGTGCCATTATCATATTTGCACTGACTTGACGGGTGCGCGTAACCACGGTATCGGTCATAAGAAATGGGCCGAATACCTTTTTGCCAACTTGAATTCTAAGGATAGTTCAACGACTATCTATGGCAATCCACCCGTCTATGGCTCAGAGATTGATCACCGCATTACTAAGGGTTGCCACCTATTATATTATACCACTGAATCCAATGAGAATGGATACGGTCCTGGCACTTCATTCAAGAGCTATCACTATCAAGCCCAGTTTTCGGTTTCCAACAGAGGTCTCATTGCCGGGTTTTTTATGCTGTGGCTTAAGAGATGCGTCGTGCCGTCGTTGCCCAAGGAAGCAATTGCAATGACCGTGGTATATCCGGCGGTTCTTCTTGCATATGGCCGACCCCTTGGACTTCTTCCCGCCATGGTATGCAATTTGCAGTATGGACTGAGGGTGCTCTGTCATGATTTCCTCCCCACTATTAAGGTCAAGGGGAAAGGAAAGGGCAAGTCGAAAGAGACTGCCTAGCCGAAAACTCCAAACCCTAGGGTGGAGATGCCCTACACCTATTTGATGGCGTGACTCGTCTTGCACTGTCCTTCTTTAATGAGTGCACCAGAGCGTCGTTCGGGCGAAAAGTGCTTCTTTGTAGAACTGTATGAATGCTCTTCATGGAAGCAGAATTATATGTCTCAAATTCGGAAGACTTTTCGTAGTTTTCAGAATTATGAGATCTTCCGGTGTTTCCCTGACTTTCCCGGCGGAGGATATAGAATGAGGCTGAAGGACGCCGTGAGAGCAGATAAGTTCACTACTTTATCTGCAGGAGCGTTCTGGTGGCTTCTCAACATCCGTCCCGGACACTTGGTGTATCGTCAAGATCTCGGGTGTCGGATCGAGCCATACACTCCGAATAGCTTTGCTCGCCAGTTTGGATACTCCCAACTTTATGTGGGCAATCCAAATAAAGATCTCGCTCACAAGGGGAATTTATACGAAGGCGCTTGTGGCTGGTTCTATTTTGCAGCAGGCGGAACCGAGGCTGAATTATCCTTGCCCCAGAAGGCGCCAGAATTGGCCATGACCCTCAGCTTCTGCAACTGGTTCAGCATTGCGAATGCTGACGTGCCCGGCTTCTCTCTCAATCGCAGTTGTTGCAAAGAGATTGAGGCCCTGTACATTAGCCGCCAGGGTGCTTCTAGAGTGAGAATAAAAGGAATGGAAGAATTCCTTGGCGCCGCGGCTGAGCCTTCAGACTCCAGCGAGTCCGACGACGATGCCGGTGATGACGATGACAATACTGGTGCTGGTGGAGCTCCCCAGCCTGTTGTCAGTCGTCCCTTGAGTCCAGCTCTCAAACGCCGCGGCACTTTAAAGAGAAGACGGGGTAAGAAGCAAAAATTGGCGCAGGAAACCTTGATAGCCCCCCAAGAAGTGGCTATCAAACTTGCTTCAGACTTATTGGCTTCAGCTCTACACCCAGGTTGGCAAGGGAGGATGAACCTGCTAAACCTCCAAGTGTTGCTGAGGTTTCGGCTCCTTCGGCCGTAGAGCCTGTGGCAGAACCCGGGGCGCAACTAACGGGTAGCGAGACGGGTACATTGCTGGAAACGACAATGGCTCCCCCTTTAAGTCCGACAACTGGACTTGTATCGCCTGGTATGGCCCTTAGCATTTTATTTTTTGCCCGTTATTATTTTAATGTAACACTGCTTTTCTGGTCTTCTGAAATGCAGGTGATCAACTTCTCTCGCCAATGCATTCGACTACCCAAGTAGAGTCTGACGATAGGATGGACCGTTCCGGCTCCGTTGGTGGTGTGGGTAGCTCTGCTGGCGAGTTTGCGGCTGATTATTCCACACCGGCTCCTGCCTCTGTTCCCTCTTCAATTCCCCCAATTGACGAACTGGGAAGTGATGAGAGAACTGAGGTCATTATCGCAGCTGCTGCTAGGGAGGCTACGCCTTCTCCTAGCATGCCATCTCCAACGCCAGTTTGTTTCACTGAGACATTTCCCACGGTCGTTGGCGTACCTTCTGTTTCTCAGTCAGCGATTCTAACGCCTTCTACTATAATGGCTGTTGAGACACCTGTAATTCATCCAGCTTCTAATCTTCCAGTCGGGGATGAGGAGAACTTAAAATCTCATTTGAAGCTTCTTCTGCCATAGGAGGAACTTCTGGTGGAGATACCCCCTCATCTTCTCCTGTTGGTGGCGCTCCCCGGGCGATTTGTATTAGCAGCCCTCCTTCTCAGGTTCCTGATTCCACCAGATCTGCATTGGCTTTACGGGCCCCGCATGTCATGAACCTGGTACAAGGACGGGCTTCTTTTTCGACACCGGTAGCCACTGCTCCCCTGCCCGTGATATCTTCCTTAGCATTACTTGCTTTGTCTGTTGGCACTGCAAATCCTCTTGAAGAACTTTTCAACTTCAGTGTCGCCGATTTTATGCGTTTGCTAAGGAGATGTATCGAGATGGTCCTTGATGGCCACGATTTCTTCAACTTCGTACATCCAATGTTATTCCGCTATATGGAAAACATCGAAGAAATTGGGGGACGAGATCGAGCAGCTCCTTACCGGGCCTGTTTTGGAATTTTGGAAGAGCAAATGAACATACTCAACACAGTTCGCCAAGCGGATGTTGAGTCGATTACTGGTATCGAATGGGCTCGTCTTCGGGCGGAGTTGGTTGCTCGTCGAGAGGAATTGAGGCGCCAAGAAGAAGAGTGGTCTCGAGCATTAGCAGGGTTCCAGGCTAGTCAGGAGTCCATTCTTAGAGGTTTGGATTTGGTGAACTCTGAAATTGAGGGGAGCCAAGCTGCCATTCTCAGCGCCTAGGAGGCTATTGCTAATGCTCGGGCGATCTTAGTAGAGAGCGAGCTTCAATTAGGGGAAGCCGTTAAGAAGCGGGAAGCGCTGATCCTTCAACGGGAGCAAGTTGATCAGGAGGAGACAATAAGAAGCCGTACTATAGAAGAGTCTCGCCAGTATCTCATCCAGCAAGTAGGAATGAATGATGATGACCTACTCCGGCAGGCTCAACACTCTATAGAGGCAACTCGTCGTCGAGTGGTTGACGAAGCGATGAGTAAGTTAAAGCATCTCGGAGATCCATAGTTTTCTTTTATTCTTCATTCCTTTTTTGTAATAAGAACTTGTAATAAAAGAAAGAACTTTATTGGTTCTCAGACTTCTTTTGTAACTCCATTCTTTTTAAATGATGAATAAGGATAACTACTTTTTGATTCTTTTATTAGTTGGCTAGAAAATCTTCTTGCACAACAAATAACTTGCCATCAAAAAGTAGTTTTCTCTGCAAAGCGTTCCAAGTCATACTGTCAGAGGTAAGAATTTAACATGACAGGTTTTATGGGATTTTTAGCAAATTCCCAGCTATCAACGGGTTTGATTGGCCTTTACCAACTACCGTTTGAGTTGGGCTAGCCATGTTATTCCCCTCAACATGGTGAGTTGTCGAGGAATTAATTTCCTCTCCCCTTTGCCTTCAATCAGCATTGGGTAGTTAATCTCATACTCTTACCCCCAGTATGATAGGGTTGGCGAGAAACTGGTTCTCTTCCCATTGCCTAGTCGGCGTTTGGGCAATTCATACTTTTACCCCAGTATGATGGGTTGGCGAGAAACTGGTTCTCTTCCCATTGCCTAGTCGGCATTGGGCAATTCATACTTTTACCCCAGTATGATGGGTTGGCGAGAAACTGGTTCTCTTTTCATTGCCTAATCAGCGTTGGGCAATTCATACTTTTACCCCAGTATGATGGGTTGGCGAGAAACTGGTTCTCTTCCCATTGCCTAATCGGCGTTGGGCAATTCATACTTTTACCCCAGTATGATGGGTTGGCGAGAAACTGGTTCTCTTCCCATTGCCTAGTCGGCGTTGGGCAATTCATACTTTTACCCCAGTATGATGGGTTAGCGAGAAACTGGTTCTCTTCCCATTGCCTAGTCGGCGTTGGGCGATTCATACTTTTACCCCAGTATGATGGGTTGGCGAGAAACTGGTTCTCTTCCCATTGCCTAGTCGGCGTTGGGCAATTCATACTTTTAGGTCAGAGGCGCTTAATTACACAAGCCTAAAAGAAAGATTGGGGGCTGTTCAAACTTGAGAACTAAGCACACCAGGTTTGGGTCAGAGGCGCCAAGCTGCGCATGCCCAAGAAAAGACTGATGGTGGTTCAAACTTGAGAACCAAACTGGAGGCGGTTCAAGGCTCTCTCGCGTAACTTGAACTGGGCACTCCAAACACACCAGGTTTAGGTCAGAGGCGTCAAACTGCGCATGCCTAAGAAAAGACTGGAGGTGGTTCAAACTTGAGAACCAAACACACCAGGGTTTAGGTCAGAGGCGCCAAACTGCGCATGCCTAAGAAAAGACTAGAGGTGGTTCAAACTTGAGAACCAAACACACCAGGTTTAGGTCAGAGGCGCCAAACTGCATATGCCTAAGAAAAGACTGGAGGTGGTTCAAACTTGAGAACCAAACACACCAGGGTTTAGGTCAGAGGTGCCAAACTGCGCATGCCTAAAAAAAGACTGGAGGTGGTTCAAACTTGAGAACCAAACACACCAGGTTTAGGTCAGAGGCGCCAAACTGCGCATGCCTAAGAAAAAGAAGACGGGTATCTCCAGGGATACTAAGAATAGTATTTCTTCAGAAATTTGCCATTGATCGGCATCATCATCCTGTCGCCGTCTTGATTCATTAAGCGATAGGCTCCACTGGAGTATACTGTCCCCACAATAAACGGTCCTTCCCACTTGGGTTCAAACTTACCCTTAGTCTTGTGGGTTAGCACCATTGGCCTTTTAACAGCCAGAACCAAGTCTCCTTACTTAAAGGTCCTTGGCTTAACGCTCTTATTGAACGTTTGAGATATTCGGGCTTGATACAACTCAATTTGCTGTTGAGGCCTGAGACGTTTTTCATCTAATGCCTCTAGTTCTTGCAATCTTTGCTGATGGCGCTCTTCTGTCGTCATCCTTGTGGCTAAAGTCATTCTTAATGATGGTATCTGGATTTCAAGAGGCAAAACAGCCTCACTTCCGTAAACCAAAGAGAACGGGGTTGCTTTGGTCGGGGTGTGAACGGTGGTGCGATAAGCCCATAAACATTCTCCCAACTTTTCATCCCAATCTCGTTTATTGGAAGAGACGAACTTCCGAAGGAGTTTGATGATCGTCTTGTTGAAAGCTTCAGCTAACCCATTAGCCGCAGGGTTATATGGTGTGGAAGCGATATCTTTGATTCTGAACTTGTTGCAGAATCTTGAGAATTCCTAACTAATGAATTGCGGACCATTATCATGAATGATCCGTCGAGAGATGTCGAATCGGTAAATGACATGATGTTTGATAAACTTGATCACATCTGCCGTTTTCACCTCTTTCATAGCCACGGCTTCGGCCCATTTTGAAAAATAATCGGTTATTGCAAGAATAAATCGATGTCTTCTGGATGACGGGGGAGTTATTGGCCCCACAATGTCCATTCCCCAGGCCTCAAACGGCCAACTAACGACGGTATTATGCAAGTATTCTGGGGGTTGGTGAATAAAATTAGCATGAACTTGGCATGCATGGCATCGTTTAGCGTATGCCATTGCTTCCGTGATCATATTTGGCCAGTAGTATCCTAGCCTTTTTATACGGTCTCCGAGTTTTGGACCAGACTGATGAGCTCCACATACTCCAACATGTGTTTCTTTCAGCACTTGTTCTGCTTCTGCTTTCGATACGCAGTGTAGCAGTAGACCATCTCTTGACTTTCTATACAAAGTCTGAAGTTTATGGTCATAATAAACTCTCTGGGCCTTCCTCTTTATTGAGGTGGCTTCCTTTGGATCTTCTGGTAATATCCCATGCAAAGCATAATCCACAAACGGAAATCGCCAATCATGGGGCTCTAACTTTAAACCTATTTGGCATACCTCTTCGGCTTGAGACACCGCGTCTGGGTGGAGGAGTTCTCTGCTACCAATGGTGATGCTTTTAACTTCACCTGGCGGGATTGCCAGTGTTGCGGCTAATGCGGCAAGAGCATCTGCATAAACGTTCTCATTTCGAGATACGTGATATATGTAGAATTGTTTAAAATATCCTGCTAGCTCAATAGCTAACTGATGATAGGGGATGAGGGCTTCATGTCTAACTTCATACTCACCTGTCATCTGATTGACGATGAGCTTAGAGTCTTCATATGCCTCTAGATGGTTCACCCCCAGTTGCAGAGCTATTTTTAAGCCGATAATGAGCGCGTTGTACTCCGCTACATTATTCGTGCATGGTTCTGTTAATGAGTAACCGTTAGGCAATATATGTTTATGTGGGGATATTAGCACAACCCCCACTCCAGCAGCAGATCGTCTCGCGGCACCATCAAAGAACATTTGCCAAGGCTGTTCTCCGGTAACTGTGTTGACTTCTAATGTCTGCTTTAATTTGGACCAAATTGGATGATCTGCAAGGAAATCGGCGATTGCCTGTCCCTTCATGGCCTTTTGAGGGACAAAATGTATGTCATAGGGTGATAGTAAGAGCGCCCATTTTGCCAATCGGCCATTTAAGGATCCCGATTTGATCATCAGAATCTTCAAGGGGTTAACCCGTGATATGACATGAATTGTTTGCCCCGAAAGGTAGTGTCGCATTTTCTGAACAGTGAACACTAGGGCTAAACATTCCTTTTCAATCGGGTATACCGCTGTTCGGCCCCAATCATTATTCTGCTTAAATAGTAGAGGGCATGTTCATGGCCGTGCTCATTATATTGAGCAAGTAATGCTCCTAAAGCATTATCCATGGCCCTTACATATATAAGGAAGGGCTGCCCAGGGGCTGGTGCCATAAGTACAGGAGGCTTAGTAAGGTACTTCTTGAGGTCATCAAATGCCTGCTGACATGCCTCATCCCATATGAAAAACACTCCCTTTTTCATAAGTTTTGAGAATGGCTGGCATCATCCAGATAGGTTGGAAATGAAGCGTCGAATATAGGCGAGTTTTCCCTGTAATCCCCTTAATTCCTTAAGATTGCGGGGAGGCAGCATTTCGCTAATCGCTTTTACATTTTCAGGGTCGAGAAAAATTCCTTTTGAGGTGATTATGAACCCAAGAAATTTCCCGCTGGATACCTCCATGAACGACTTAGTAGGATTCATCTTCAGATGATGTTTCCTCATAAGATCGAAGACCACTCTTAAATCATGAAGATGATCTTCTTTGTTTTTGCTTTTGACTGCTAAGTCATCCACATAGCACTCCACTGTTCTGCGCAGGTGTTCCTTGAATATGACACTCATTGCGCGTTGGTAGGTGGCACCTGCGTTCTTTAATCCGAATGGCATCACCGTATAACAGTATACCCCCAGCGGCATTCTGAAAGCTGTATGCTTCTCATCATCCGGATGCATCTTGATTTGGTTATAACCTGAGAAGCCATCCATAAAAGACATCCTCTCATAACCACAGGTACTATCAATCATCACATCGGTGATGGGGAGTGGAAACTCATCTTTGGGACATGCGGCGTTTAGATCTCGAAAATCGATGCATATCCGGATTTTGCCATTGTTTTTACGAACTGGCACTATGTTAGCCACCCAATCAGGATGTTGTTCTTCCCGAATGAATCCGGATTCAATAAGCTTATTGACCTCGGCAACTATTGCCTCCATCAACTCCGGTCGAAAACGCCTCTATTGTTGTTTAACAGGTTTGACATCTTCTTTTATATTTACCGGTGCGTGGCAATTTGAGGGTCAAGCCTAGGCATATCTTCATAACTCCACGCAAACACATCTATATACTCTTTGATAAGAGATATAAGTTCCTCCTTTTCTAAAGGAGTTAGTGTGTCGCTTATGAAAATGGGTTTCGAATTTTCTTCCGTTCCCATGTTAACTTGTATTAATTTGTCTTCTGTGGGCGCGTTACGCTGTTCAAAGCGGACATCCCAGAAAGTATCCATATGCCTAGCCCAAGTGTCATCTTGAACGTCAATTGGTTCCTTGTCGCTTTCTGGCACGGATGAAACCATATTGACTGTCAAAGATTGAAACCAAGCACCAGTACTTATATCCGAATCATGATCGGGTGAAGATGTTTCTTCTTTGGCCGAAGAACTCTCTTCATCTTTTAATGGTGAAGAAGGTGGGGTAGATACATAACCCAACCCCCTGTGGGTCTTCTGATAATAATCAGGACTCTTTCCTCTCGGTCTAAACGAGGGTATGAGATTCCGTCGCCCTTTTCCAAAGTTTAATCCCGGCTTCTGGGTAAAATTATATCCCATCTTTTCCATCATCTGTCGGGATCTCTGTTCGTACAAATGGAACTGAGGTGATGTCTGTTCATCACTTTCACTACTTTGTCTTTGTTGAGGCGACGTGACCACTTTGCCGAACATGATCGGCCTTTGGGACTTCTGTCGGGGAGGCACTTCAAAGAAGTGCCCTTGATCCTTGGTTATTTTTAATTGAGAGAGGAGGGAAGACCTGAGGGGCAAATGGTATGCCACCAGAACTTCAAGTTCGGTCAGGTCATCCACTTCGGTGGAGGTACAAGAGGGCTCCGATTCAGTAGCTACAGCATGCTCGTAGACTAACTTTACATTTTCATTAATAACCCATTCACTCTCTATTACATCCACTATATTATCAAAACTAAGAGTAAAATCTAGGTTGGGGTTAATTTCATAATCACCCCCATCATCCTCTTCAAAAGGTTCATACTCCATGTCTGCCTCGTTACCACTTTCATCAGGGTTTTGAGGCTTGCCAGGATCATCGTTGGAGATTTCATGAGCTGGTTTGTAGAGTGAAGCATCTATGAAGTAATTCTCCAGTCCTTTGAAAGGTTGCTTATCTGCAATTAGTGTCCGGACTTCTCCTTCCTCATTGCAATATTTCATGCATTGGTGAAGAGTCGACGGGACGATCATGTAAGCATGGATCCAAGGTCGTCCTAGTAGAATATTGTAGGAGGTATCTGCATCAACAACATAGCATGTAACCTCCGTCCTTAGATCTCCAATTTGGCATCGGAGTCGAATTTTCCCGAGGGGGCTGCTATTATTGGCATTGAACCCATATATTGACGTGTTGGTTGGTGTCAGACGATGGAGGGAGATCCCTAACAGCTGCATCAACCTTCTGGGTACGACACTTAGTGCAGAACCCAGATCAATTTGAATTCGGTCCACTTTTGTGGATCCGACATATCCGGTGAAATATAAAGGCCTGTTGTGCTTTATATTCCTTACCTGCATGTCTTCTAGAGAGAAAACAATTTGCGGGACCTGCCTCCTCACTTGATGACAGTGGGGGCAAGAATCCTGTTCTTCATTAGCCGGCTCGACAATCTGAGCTAGGAATGACTCAGAGTCTGCCAAAACTTCCTTAACACCTCACGAGTTGACTTTGACAATCGTAACAACTCGTATAGCGTTACTCGAGCTGGAATATTTGCCAGCTGAGTTAAGATATCAAATTGGAAGGAGGTATTCTTAACTCCTTCATCTCTTCGCGGGTTCTTCTGGAAACGAACACCTTTTTACTTTGCAGGATTAGTAGTTTCCGCGTATATATCCTTCGGATCTACTCTGGTGTAGTCTCTAAGATATGTTTTCCCAGACCGAGTGCTGGAAGGGCCTGCCCCATCTTGATGAGTGGCCATGGCTTCGGGCTCCTCTTCAGAGTCTGTGGGTATTCCTGCAATATATTCATCCTTTATTTCCGCGGAGATAGCATTGCTAGCCCGCTTTTTCTTGTGACCCCCTGTGTTTGTCCACTGCTCGTCTTCTATCAAATCGGGGTGAACCCACATAACTTCCCATCTTTGGATCGTTACAGGGACAAGTCCTTCTTGGGCTTTGTTGTAAGGATTAAGATTCTTTGTAACTGCCTCACCCTTTGGGATTGGGGTCACTCCTGCGGGGAACTCTTCGGTTCCAACCACTATGGTTTCCATATTGGCAGTGACCTTCTTCTGCTCCTCCTTAAGCGTCAGAACTCCAACTTCTATTAGTGCTTGGATTCTGTTCTTAAGGAGAAAACAATCCCGGGTAGGGTGCCCAACATTCCGGTGATAGAGACAGTAGTTGGGATCTTTAGTCTTACCAGAGTCTTCTGGCTTCTTATTCTCCGAAAGTTTTAGCATTCTTTTTTTTCTGGAGCAGGTGAAAGAGGACAGGTGTCTGTTCAGCTTTGAAAGTGTAATTCCTTTCTTGCTGCGGTCTAATTTGCCTTGATCCTCGCTGACCTTGAGACTTTGGCTCTGGCGGAGGACTGGTTTTCTGAGGAGCAGCTTCTGACGACATTGCTGCTTTCCCTTTATTTTTATTGTTGTTGTTTTGGGTATATGACTTATTACCCCCAGCATTTCTTGGCCCGCGGGACTCTTCAACTGGGTGAATCAAGTCTTCAGCTTGCTCTCCTTGTTTGAGTAGGTCCCTCCACGTCTTAGACTCTACGGCTCCCATTTTGAGAAGCACATTGGTCTTAAGGTTGTGTCGACATGTCTCGACTAGAGTTTCCTGGATCATTCCGTGTTTGCAATGTACGGATTTCTCCCGAACCTTTCTATGAAATCTTTAAATTTTCTTGTTCTCCTTGTCTAGTTGCAAGGAGAGAATGAACCGTAATCTCGGTGTCATCCTCAAAGAATCATGAAAGAAATAATTTCTCGACATCGAACCAGGCATTAATAGATCCTGGGGGCAACTGCATGAACCAAGTAAAGGCAGGCCCTCGCAAAGTACTTGCGAATACTTTTGTCATAATTGGGTCATTACCCAACAGATGTCCTGCTTGGGACAAGAAATAATAGATGTGCTGACTGGGCGATCCCTTCCCGTCATAAGGCTCTAACTTGAGCGGCTTATACTTCTGTGGGTATGGTATCGTATCCCATTCAGGAGGATACGGTCTTGAGACCCCTGCCACTTTCAACTCCTTTTTATGCATCAAAGCTTCGAGTTGATTCTGTAATTTTTCAAGCTTTTCTTCATGCGGATCATGGAAAGAAAATCTATCTTCTTCCTCATGCATCGAGTGGGCTTTCTCCTCCTGTTCTTCTTCATTTGGATTTTCCTTGCCCTTTTTGGCATTATCTTCAACAAATCTCGATAGCATGACTTTAAGACCTTCAATCATCTTTTGCTGCTCTCGAATAATTCTTTCTTGAGCTTAAAATCTCTGATTGATATCATCAGATTTATATGCCATGTGAGATGCTGACTTCTGTAGTCGAGACAATGCAGAGGAACGAGGTGACGCTATAGCTGAATTATCGTTGTCCTCATCGTAAAAACCCCCTGCGAGCCTCTTATAGTTTCGAGGCGGGACGGCTCCTGACTTTAGTCGAGTAACACGATGAGGTTCTTTATCGCTCGATTCTGAATTATCATCTGTCTCTGCAATTTTCTTCCCTTTTCCTACCATGTTGGAGGTTACAGCTCTCCCTTGCTTCAGGAAAGTGGTTCTTGTTTTCTTAGCAGGATTCTGGTTTGACTCGTTTAATCAGTCGAACACAGATATCCTGTTCTTGCTGCAATCACAGTTGTCCATCACGGCTGATACTGCCGTCACAAGTTGCTGGCAATGACAGACAGGCTCAACCTGAAGTTGATCTATGCCTCTCTTCTTAGAGAGATATTCCCTGAGATCAGCGCCTTTAGTCATAGAGTCAAGAGGTCCATTCAACTCTTGAGAAGATTTGGGAACCCACTGAAGCTTCTTTGTCTGATCAACCCTGACTCTGGGGTTGGATCGATCCTCGCGTGGCTTAGGAATAGCCTCGCGTTTCACATTGCGGGCCTGAAGAGTAGCTCCGAGCTTATCCACACTAGCCTCGCATCTCTCGCTGGCTTGGTATGTCTTTAGAAGTTTAGCTTCTGGAATAATAGCCCCGCGTGAAGGGAAGGTCTTACACACTGGCTTATCTTTGCGATTAACGCAGATCATAGCTTCGCACCTAGCACGATTTTTACGACTGACAACTATTTGCCAATCGTCCTCGCATTCCTCGCGGGTATCAGAAGTCTTGCGTTTATTGCGAGTATTACTGGCCTCGCGTCTCTCGCTTAGCTCAGTATTAGCCTCACGTGGAGAATCACACGCTGGCTTTAGAGAATTTTTATACTCGCGTCTCTCGCGAGTGTTAAGTATTTTGCGACTAGCGCAAATCTTGCTGGCTTCGCGTCTCTCACTAGGCTCAGCAATAGCCTCGCGTGGGGAATCACACGCTGGCTTGGAAGAATTTTTATACTCGCATCTCTCGCGAGTGTTGGGTATTCTGCGACTAGTGCAACCCTTATTGGCTTCGCATATCTCGCTAGGCTCAGTAATAGCCCCGCGTGGAAAATCACACGCTGGCTTTGAAGAATTTTTATACTCGCGTCTCTCGCGAGTGTTGGGTATTCTGCGACTAGCTCAACCCTTACTGGCTTCGCGTCTCTCTCTAGGCTCAGTAATAGCCTCGCGTGGAAAATCACATGCTGGCTTTTCCTTACTTTTAAGGCAAGTTGTATCTTCGCGTTTAACGCGGTAGAGACTGGTCTCGCGGGCAGCGCGAGCCAGTTTGCGAGGGACCATAGCCTCGCGTCCTCTAGAGTTAGCTCCGCGTCCAAGGCGGGCTTTGAGGGCTCTACGCCTCGCTCTCCGGTTCCTATTCCAGAGTTGGGTCCTGGTCAGTCCAGTCCCTAGGTCTTCTTCGGCAATCGGAAGCTCATCCTCGGCTAGGATTTCTTGTGTAAACTCCGGCTCTATAGCCGCAGTCTCCAAGGATCCCCGTCTCTCGGTGGATACCTTTCTACCCGTCACTCGGGCATTGGAGTACATGCGACGATAGTGCCGTGTCTCATCCTAGTCACTTGATCCGGAGGAGAGAAACTCCTCGTACTTCTACTGGTCGATTTCAACGACCAGCGTGTCTACTTCGGATCTGATCAAGTCAACGTCCGATTGCGCCACTATCTCTTCATCAGTGAAAGAGATGGCTCCCACTGTGGTCGCCAGTTTGTTCGTCGTAAAAGTTTCTTCACTTCCTTCCATTGAATAAACTTGAATTACAATGGAAGTGAACAAGATATAAAGAGAACAAACGAGAGGATTTTATAGTTCAATCTCTCTCTTTTACAATATTTCGTGGGATCAGTGGCGATGGGATCTTTAGTAGTTCCTTTGGACGATCGGTACGTTGAAATCTTCTCTTTTAAAGATATTGGCCGACTATAAACGATCTTCTCTGGTTTTGATTTGTTCAAGGCTCTCTCGCGTAACTCGAACTTCTCAAGAACTCCAGAAAGAAGATGGTGATTTTCTCTGATCTTCACGAACTCAAGGCTCTGTGCGTAACTCGAATTCTCCAAGATTTCAGAAAAATATCTCAATTGCCGAAAAGAAGATCCCTAGGGTTTCACCAGGAAGGCATTTATAGCCCCAGGTTAATGCAAGAGTTTCTATCTAAATAGAACTCATCATTATCAGGGATTCCAATGAAATATCTTAGTTTTGATGGAATTCTGATTAGACTTGATTTGGGTATTTGGATAGGCCCAGAATCATAATCTCAATCAATTTGAGATTCTGGTTATCTGCTTACGCGGAGCTTTAATCGCATCAAAACGCGGTGCTAACTAACCAAAACGCGGAGCTAACGCGGAGGTATTGATCATCTCCGCGTTTTACTCAAACGCGAGGCTAATACAAGCCAGACTGCGGAATCAACGCGGAGCTATTAAATATCTCCGCATTTTATTCAAATGCAGGGTTAATATTACCAAATGTGGGGCTACTGAATTGGCTCCGCGTTCTGTTGTGGAAAATCCTTTTAACTTAGAAATTTTCACTGCCAACAAATTATTAATGAACTCATATGTGTGGGGTTCTTCTCCATCTGCTACTATGTCTGATATTCGCTGGTTTGTGATATTTATTGATGATTGTACTCACATGACTTGGCTCTACTTGCTGAAATATAAAGATGAAGTACTGAGTGTATTTTAATCCTTCCATGCAATCGTTCAAACCGAATTCTCAGCAAAAATTCAGATTCTTAGAACCAATAAAGGTGGTGAATATGTTAATTAGTAGTTTCATGATTATTTTCAATAATTATGGCCTTATCCATAAAACCTCATGCCTACAGACTTCTTAGCAAAATGTGGTTGCTGAGAATAAAACAGTCAAATCCTTGAAACTGCCCAAGCTCTACTATATGGAGCTCATGTGCCTAGCCGGCATTGGGCGAATGCCATTATCACTGTTGTGCATCTTCTTAATTGCATGTCATCCAAAGTTCTAAATTTTAAAATTCTATTACAGGCTTTATCAAACTATGTGTCCCTGTCTTCTATATTGATGATTGCTCTCTGTATTTTTGGATGTGTAGTTTTTTTACACTTTCATAAGAATCAGTATACGAAACTTGATCAATGTGCGATCCGGTGTCTATTTTGGGGTATGCCTTACACCAAAAAGGTTACATGTGTTATGATCCGGTCACTAAACGAACGTATGTCACTATGGATATTACTTTATTGGATCTGACACACATTATTCCCCTTCATTATCCAATTCTTCTCTTTCAGAGGAGATGCTAGATAAACAACCGAATTGGCTACGATTTAAATGGCCAAGTTTTAATGACACCGAAATACCAGTTAATGAGGAAACTCCTTTACGGCTAGATGTGTTTTTAGATGAGGAACCTTCTACATGGCTAGATTTTCTTCATATGATCATATTGCTTTCAGAGTGGAAGGTGCAATGCCTAACATGGAAATAGAACCCTTCTCTCATCAGTACCTAACGGCCCATCTCCTGAAAATATCCCTGAGGTAAACTCTCCTACATATCAACATTCTAATGATACAAATATCTCTATTAACTATACCTTACCTTTCAGGCATAATCATGGCAAGCCTCCAAATAGATATTCTTCGGATGTGGAGGAACAAAGGTCAAAATCTCTAATTGCTAACTATATGTCCACCAAAAAACTTTTCAAACCCCTCAAAACATTTGTACATGAACTTTCCTCATGCCATGTTCTGACTAGTGTTCAGGAAGCTATGATAGACCCTAAGTGGTCTAAGGCAATGACACTACTGAAAAATGAAATATGGATTTTTGTTACCTTATCCGTAGGAAAGAAGGTGTGTTGTAAGTAAGTGTTCTCCATCAAACACAAGGGAGCTGGTTCAATTGAAAGGTACAAAGCGATGCTAGTAGCAAAGGGATATACGCTAACCTACGGTATAGACTATTAGCAAATCTTCTCACTAGTGGCCAAGATAAATACTATTAGAGTCTTGCTATCTCTTGTAGCTAATCTGGATTGGCTACTTCACTAGTTTGATATAATGAATGCCTTCCTTCATGGTGATCTTGACGAGGAAGTCTACATGGATGTTGCACCAGAATACACGACAATATCTAAGACTAAGGTTATCTATAAATTGTAGCAAGCATGGTATGGACTTAAGCAATCACCCCAAGCTTGGTTTGGACGCTTTAGCTTGGCAATGAAGAAGTATGGCTTCCTGCAAAGTAACTCAGGTCATACACTATTTCTAAAACATTGAATGGGCAAGGTGACAGATTTAGTAGTTTATGTAGATGACATGATTATTACAAGAGATAATTCAGAAGAAATATCAAGAATCCAAGGGCAATTGGCAACTGAATTTGAGATGAAAAATCTAGGAGGGCTCAAATATTTTCTGGAAATTGAGGTTGCGCAATAAAAGAAAGGTATATATCTCTCTCCCTAAAAATACATCCTAGATTTACTATCAGAGGTGGAATTGCTGGAGTGTAAACCTGTGGACACAACAATTGTCCAAAACCACAAACTTAAAGAGCTTTTAGAGCAAGTGCCGATAGATAAAGAGAGGTACTAGAGATTGCTAGGGAAGTGTTGCAAAAATTCAAAATTGCAGCAACATAAGGAATATAATAGTTAACCGAAGAAAAAAAAATAAAACAATGAAGACGAAGAACACACAAATTTTTAACAAGGTTCGGCTGTTCCTACTCCTCGGAGACATAATCGAAAACTTTCACTATATCAAAAGAGATTACAACCCTCTTTCTCTCAATCATAAGAGAAATCACACAGAATACAAGATCAAACCTTCTTCCAAAGGAATACAATGATCTCCCTCTCCTGTGCTTTGTAGTCGCCGCTCTAATTTTGGTCATAAACCTAATAAGAGAACATAATTAGGTTTTAAATCCCATCCAAAAATGATTATGGGCCAATTCGGACCCGTCTGGGTGGGCTAGACCTGCTAACCCACGCGTGGCAATTAGGGTTCCAACAACAACAGGAAGCTCATTTATCTCTCACATATTAGGCCAAATATTCCTTATGCTGTGAGTGTAGTAAATCAATTCATGCATTGCCGAAGTGAAGATCACATGAATCCAGTGATCTGAATTCTTTGCTACTTAAAATTCTCACCTAGAAAAGGACTTATATTTTCGAAGAATAATCATCTAAGGATTAAAAGCTATACAGATGCAGGCTGATCAGGAAATATCTTGGAAAAAAATCCACTTCATGCTACTTCATGCTTGTTGGCGGGAATCTTGTTATATGGAGAAGAAGCAAAAAATAATGTTGTTGTCAAGTGCTAAAGCTGAGTTCCATGGGATGGCTAAGGATCTATATGAGCTTCTCTGGCTCAAAAGATTATTAACAGAAGTTGGCTTAGCTCCTAACTGGGTTAAGTGGATCTATTTTGCGACAACAAGGTTGTTATCGATATTTCTCGCAACCCAGTCCAACATGATCAGACAAAACATATGGAGGTGGATCGACATTTCAAATAGAGTCTTGAATCCAAGAGTTTGATTCTTTTTTGTGAAGTTAGACGACTAGTTGGCATACATACTTACGAAAGTTATTTTCAGCAAGAACTTTTACGACTCACTTATCAAGTTGGATATCAGAGATTTGTACGCACTAACTTGAGGGCGAATGTTGGCATGAGTTATCATTGGAGAGATTTTAGGAGCAGATTTGGATCTTTTCAATCAATGGTCATCCTTTATTCTAAACATGCAGATTCGAATCCCTTCAATCAAGATCAACCTTTATTCTAGCCATGTAGATTTAGATCTCTTTAATCAGAGGTCGGCTTTTATTCTGGTCATGAAACCTGTATTGCCAAAAATTTATAGTAATTGCTGTACTATAAATATGTATTCCATAACTGTAAAGAATATGAATGAAAAATATTCTTTTCTTATCAAAAGTTATCACAGGGTATCATAAATGTTGTTTTGAAGTTTAAACAAGTCAAAGATCATGGCCAATTAATAGGATATGTTGATTCAGATTTTGCTGGGGATTTGGATCAGCGTTGTTCGACTACATGGTATTTATTTATTCTTGTTAGAGGTCTATTAAGTTAGAGAATCTTTTGCATTTTACTATTATCTACTACGAATGTAGATTATATCGTGGTGATGGAGGCTTTCTAGGAGGCAATTTTGTTTCTAGATTTTTTTTTTTTTTTTATATAATTTGGGTGTCTTTAAAGAGCACATAGACATCTATTGTGATAGTCAGATTGCTATTGAATTGGAAAAAAACCTAGTATATCATTCAAGGACAAAGCACATTGATATTCGATTTCACTTTATTAAGGAGATATTGGATAAAGACGATATTTTTTTGAGAAAGTGTGGCACTATAGATAATCCAACTGATATATTGGTTAAGGTGGTGTATGGAGTTAAGTTCCAATATTGCTGGGGCTTGACAAATGTTTTGTGAGTTTGAATAATTTTTTATCAGTTTTTCCAACTGATATTTGTATGCTAGAAAAAGTTGATTTTTTGCCAACAAGTGTTCGCATTCGTGGGGATGTTATTTATGTTTCAGATCAGTTAATGGAAACTCATTCATCAATACTCCAAGTTGCTAGAATTGAAAATTAAAAATCTCGCCAAGGTGGAGACTTGTTAAGTTTTGGCTCAATTTATAGGATTTTTATTTGACATAAAGTTTGTGCCAAACCAAACCTATTTAGTTTAAGATTTGTGCTACACTAATCCTATTTGATTTAGGGCTTATGACAAACATCTCTAATTTTTAAAAGGGGGTTAGGTAGAGTCTTTAAAAGCATCTCTTTTGCATCTGAATTTTTTTTTTCAGAAATTCAGAGAGATGTTTTCTGAGAAGAAAACTCCCTTGCATCTTTTGAAAGTTTTTACTTGTTTTCTCAATTTGAGCACTTTGAGAGAATATATGAATTTCTTTAACAACCTCATGAAAACTCTCTTTCGCAAACTATTTAAGAGTTTGGTAGCAGTCTTCTTCCTGAGAGGTTAATTTTCAGCTTAGAAACATTTGAGATACTCAAGATTTGTAATTACAAACTTATTAACACTGAAGTGTGATTCGGCCTATCGATGTAGGACTTGCTCCAAACTATGTAAATCCTTTATATTATCTAATTTAATGTATTATATCTAAAATTTCTGTTTTTTTTTATCAATTTATCTGTTTTATTTCAATATCCTAGTTCTTAGTTTGAATTATTACTCAAGAGCTCCTCTAATTTTCAGCAGTATCTTCGTCTCTTCGGAAATTGGCTGTAAGAAAGTTGAAACTAGATTAAATACTTGGAGCGTAACTGTTGGACATAACCATCAAGGATTTGGATTTGTTATTTGTATGCCCGAAAAATTGTATTTTTCTTCTATTACAAATTTATTTGAAATTACAGTAATAAAAGAAAATTACAATGAAATCCAAGATCACAAGAATGGGGAAAGATTGATTTGAATTCCCCTTTTAATTTTGGGTTCTGGCAGTAGTGGAGTCTTGATTCTGCACTCCGTTGATGATCCGATCTCTCTAGATTGGGAAACTTCTCTCTGGATTTTTTTTTTTGGACTCTGGAGACGATGTAGATCTCTTCTTTTTGACTCTCCGTCTCTGGAAAATCCCCCTGTTCTGAACTCCGTTTCCAATTTTATAGATTGAGGAGCACTTCCAATCCGGCTCAAATTCTTCTCTCGAATCTAGGTTAAATCTACGTAATTAATCCCTAAAAATCTGGATCACCATGCAACCGAAGTACGGAACGGAAGCGGAAGGCATCCCGCGGGTGCCCACCCGCGGGCCCGCGGGGTTATTCCCCATTTTTTTTTTCTTTTTCTTCTTCTTCTTTTTTTGGATGTCTACGTAATCCCCTCCAAAGTTTTCGAAATTCTGTATTGAATTGTAACGAATTTCGTAACACTTTGGACTCTTTGATTTTAGCTCTATAGTCTTCATCTTGATTTTTATGGTATATTTTGAACTATATTCTAAAATCACTACCTTCCAGCTGTTTTGTTGCTTGAGGTATACTGTTGAACCTCTTCGATGTATCAGAGATTGCTTGTAGCGAGTTTTCTTAATGTTGGCCATTGTACCTGTGCGACCGAGCCAAACCTTTGCTTGTAACTTTGCTTCAGAAAATTTGTTGTCTACATGCAAAAATATTTTTGACGTCTCGTTTAGAGGATAAGTGTATGACAGACGTGTAATAGATTTGATAGACAGAGATAACTATTAATGTGTCTTCTGGAATATGAGCAGAGGTATGATGTTAATACGCTTATTCGATAACAAGCAGAGGTATGATTTTAACGTGCTCATTAGATGACAAGCAGAGGTATGATGTTAACGTACTCATTGGGTGACAAGCAGAGGAATGATGTTAACATGCTCGTTAGATGATAAGCAGAGGTATGATGTTAACGTACTTATTTGAGGTCAAGTAGAGGTATCATGTTAACATGCTCATTAGAATCCTAACCGTTCAGTGACATCTAGTATGATGGATCAAGAAAAGACAGAGGTGTCGTTAAACATGTCTCAAAACTCGACCTATTCAGAGGATCTGGTCATGATAGGAATGAGTTAACTAAATAAAGGTGACGGTTAACGTATTTAGCCTTGAAATTTGACTATCAGAGGTAACTGTTAACTTAACGATATCAAAAACAAGTTCATCAGAGGCTGTAATATTGGACTTGATGAAGTATGAGTTTTCTTTCCTGTCAGAGGTGAAAGCTTAACATGACAGGAGATTTAATCGGATTTTATCTCATTTGATTTTGAATTCTGATGTCAGAGGTATGATTTTAACTTGACAATTATTTTGGACTGTCACTTGCTCTGCTGGAGAAAAATGACGAGAAAAGTTTTGTTGTCAGAGGTAAAATCTTAACGTGACAAGAGATTTCATTGGGCATGATCTCATGAAGAAAAATGATTTGATTTTGTATTCGAGTGTCAGAGATATGATTTTAACGTGATAAGGATTTGATTGGATTTGCTCTCACAGAGAAAATCAACTCGATTTTGTATTATGATGTCAGATATATGATTTTAACCTGACAAATACTTGGTAGAGTCACCGGTTCTGCTAGAGAAAAGTGACGAGAAAAGTCTTGCTATCAGAGGTGAAATCTTAACGTGACAAGAGATTTAATTGGACTTGATCTCATGGAGAAAAATGATTCTATTTTGTACTCGGGTGTTAGAGGTATGATTTTAACGTGACAAATATTTTAGAGACTACCAGAGAAAATTAATGAAGAAAGTTTTACTGTCAAGGTGAAATCTTAACTTGACAGGGGATCGATCTGATTAGGGTTTTAGCAAACCCCCAGCTATCAACGGATTTGATTAGCTTTTACCAACTACCATTTGAGTTGGGCTAGCCATGCTATTCCCCTCAGCATGGTGAGTTGTCGAGGATTTCGTTTGGGCCTTAAATACCAAACTTTTCATCTTCCCTTTGCCTTAGCAGCTTAGGGCAGTGATATATCTTTATATTCGGATAAGAATACTGTTGTGACAGATTTGTCATAGGATTTTTAGCAAACCCCCAGCTATTAGCGGGTTTGATTTACCTTTACCAATTACCATTTGAGTTGGGCTAGCCATACTATTCCCCTCAGCATGGTAAGTTATCGAGCATTTCGTTTGGGCTTAAATGCCAAACTTTTCTTCTTCCCTTTACTTTAGCAGCTTTGGGCAGCTCATGTTTTTACCCACACATGATGGGTTGGCGAGAAATTTATTCTCTTCCCATTGCCTTGATGGCGTTGGGCAACTCATACTTTTACCCCAGCATGAAGGGTTGGCGAAAAATTTATTCTCTTCCCGTTACCTTAATGGCATTGGGCAATTCATACTTTTACCCCCAGCATGATGGGGTTGGTGAGAAATTTATTCTCTTTCCTGTTGCCTTAATGGCGTTGGGAAACTCATGGTTTTACCCCAGCATGATGGGGTTGGCGAGAAATTTATTCTCTTCCCATTGCCTTGATGGCGTTGGGTAACTTATGCTTTTACCCCAGCATGATGGGTTGGCAAGAAATTTATTTTCTTCCCGTTGCCTTGATGGCGTTGGGCAATTCATACTTTTACCCCCAGCATGATTGGGTTGGCGAGAAATTTGTTCTCTTCCCTGTTGCTTTGATGGCGTTGGGCAGTTCATACTTTTTACCCCAGCATGATGGGTTGACGAAAAATTTATTCTCTTCTCATTACCTTAATGGCGTTGGGCAATTCATACTTTTACTCCCAGCATAATAGGGTTGGTGAGAATTTTATTCTCTTCCTGTTAGCTTGACGGTATTGGACAGTTCATACATTTACCCCCAACATGATGGGGTTGGCGATAAATTTATTCTCTTCCCTGTTGCCTTGATGGCATTGGGCATTTCATGCTTTTTACTCCCAACATGACGGGGTTGGTGAGAAACTTGTTCTCTTTCCATTGCCTTGATGGCATTGGACAGTTCATGTTTTTTACTCCCAGCATGACGAGGTTGGCGAGAAATTTATTCTCTTCCTGTTGCCTTAATGGCGTTGGATAATTCATGCTTTTCACCTCCAGCATGACGGGGTTGGCGAGAGATTTATTCTCTTCCCGTTGTCTTGATAGCGTTGGGCAGTTCATGATTTTATCCCCAACATGATGGGGTTGGCGAGAAATTTATTCTCTTCACGTTGCCTTGATGGCGTTGGGCATTTAATGCTTTTTACTCCCAGCATGATGGGCTGGCGAGAAATTTTTTTCTCTTCTCGTTGTCTTGATGGCGTTGGGCAATTCATGCTTTTACCCCAGCATGATAGGATTAGAGAGAATTTCATTTTGACTTATAGGCCAAACATTTTCTCTATCCATAATCGTAGAGACATAAGATCCATTTTCATTTTATGACCCAAGTTGGGGTGTGAAGCTACACCTCAGTAAGGACCAGTATTTCTTTATTTGCCGTGTTGAAGAGAAGGTCGAATGACTTTATTCCCTTAAAAGTAAAATTTCTTCGAGCTTTTCCGTTGATCTGTATCATCATCTGGTCACCTGTTGATTGATCAATCGGTATATTCTATTTGGATAGACCGTCTCTACTACGAATAGGCCCTCCCATTTTGGCTGAAATTTGCCCTTAGTCTTATGTGTCATGGCTAAGATCAAGTCGTCCATTTTGAAAGTTCTTTCTTGTGCTTTCTTTTTGCTGAAGGTGCTCTAGAGATTTGCGCTTGATACAATTCGATTTGTTATTGCGCATTCAAGATGCAACATTAGCCCTATATCCGCAGGCTTAGCCTCGTATTTTAAGCTGGTAGAGCCTCGCGACTGGGTTAGTATAACTTTGCGTTTACGCTGGGTTGGACTTGTGTACAGCTTTAGCCTTACACACTGAGTTAGTTTCGCATTTTAGTCGCAGTAATAACTTTGCACTCCGCGCGGACCTAGCCTCGCGTTTAGATCACTTTACGCTGGTTTAGCATCGCATTGTATGCAGAGTTTAGTTTTGTTTGCAATGTTTACTGGATGTGAAACTCACCCCCTAAGTAGGCCACATTTGACTGGTTATGAGCCCATTATAAGTCGACAGGCCACCTTCTTTTTCATCGAATATTACGCAAGGCTCCTGGTTGGCTTGGCACCTTAAGTTTCTGATGTAGACCTTGACCTTCAACTTCTTAAAGTCTAGCAGGGCTGAAAATTAGTTTTACATTTGGCCGTGAGCATAGCCTCGCATTTAGATGACTTTAAGCTAGCTTGGTATTGTATTGCGTGTAGAATTTGCTTTGCATTGCACACAAAGGTTTATTGATATGGGGTCCACCTCCTGTGGGAGCCACATTTGAATGGTCGTTGTAATTCAATTGACCGCTTCCTTATTCTTTGAAGTGTATACGAGGCTGAGAGTTAGCTTCGCATTTTAGCCTGAGCATAGCCTCGCGTTTAAATAACTTTACGCTGGCTTGGCCTCGTATTGTATGCGGGGTTTAGCCTTGCGTTCTTGCTTCGGGCTTAACCTCACATTATATGCAAGTTTATCTGGTTGTACATCTCAGCCCCCATGTCAACCTCATTTGGCTGTTCATAGAGTTCATCATATGGTGACAAATCACTTTTATGCATCTTTGTAGCAGATTATGCAGGACTGGGTTTTAGCCTTTCATTCTGATGAGCATGTGCAAGGTTGAGACTTGTCTTTACATTATAGCACTTCCATACTAGGCTAAAACTTAGCTTTTGCATTTTTTTTCTATGCAAGGCTAGAACTTAGCCTCGCATTCAGATTCATCTTCAAACTCGGGATTAGCCTCACGCGCTGTATTAATCATGCACGCTAGCTTGGTTTTGTGTACCATAGGTTTCATGTCATACTGCAAGTTAGCCTTGTGTTAGCATCTTTTTCCGATAATGGAAATCACGCGGGCTGCCAGATAGCCTCGCGTCCTTACGTTTCAACTGTTTTATGCGGGGTTGCAAATTAGCCTCGCGTTTTGGAGCTTTTGTACTTTTGTTGGCTTTACTTTGGATAGTCCTGCATTGTTCACAGATATTAGCCTTGCATTTCTGTTCACTTTTGTACTCTGGATGAGTTCTGTGCGCTGACTTAGCCTCGCGCACTAGTATAACCATGCATGCTAGTTTAGTTTCGAGTTAGCGTCGCGTATAATGACTTTACGTTGGCTTAGTCTCGAATTAACACCATGCATTAGATGATTTTACATTGGTTTAGCCTAACGTTGTGCGCGGGCATAGCCTAGCGTTCTTGCTTTGGGCTTAGCTCGCATTATACACGAGGTTATCTGGTTGTGGGTCTCACCCCTTGTGTAGACCCCATTCGGCTGGTCAAGGAGTCCATCATAAGACATATATTACTTCCATTTCCATCAGGCTTACAGTTAGTTGACGTTTCAAATCTCTAATGCAAGACAAAGTTTAGTATTAGCTTTGCGTTTTGATACTTCTACATGGGGATGAGTCTTGCCTTCGCATTTTGACACTTCTGCATTGGGCTAAATCTTAACCTTACATTCTGATTTTTTTCTGTACAAGGGTGACACTTAGCCTCAACTCTTGACAATTTTGTGCTAGACTGGAACTTGGCTTTGCATTCTGGTTGACTTTAGCTAGCTTAGTCTCGACTTTGGATTATAATTTAATCTCGCCTATATGCCGGGTTATACTTGTGCGCTGGCTTAGCCTCGTACACTGAGTTAGACTCATGCGTTGGTTAAGCCTTGCGACTGAATATGTCTTGCACTTTACTTGCAGATATAGTCTCGTGTCTGGCTGGCTCTAAACTGTTAGGTGTTTGCTCAAAAATTGAATTTTGGATTCCATTGTAAAATTATTTGAATTACAACGAATTGAGATTACAAAATAATCTGAGAAATTACAAGAACGGGAATATTAATTTTTTCCTTTTTTATGTGGGTTCGGGTGGCGATGGAGTCTCGCTACTGCCTCCGTTGACCGTCTGACCGGGAAGGGTTTGGCTCTGCTCTGCTCTTCAATTTCCTGAGCTCGCCCAAAATCTTCCCAAAGTCCAAGAATCCAAAAGTCCCATCTCCAGTTAAATTCCTGTGTTTTATAGACCGAAGAAGCTCCAAATCCGGCTCAATTATTCCTGAAAAACCGGATCATGGAATATTAGCGAAATAAAATAGGAAATAAATAATCGAAAAAGAACGGAAAATAACCCGCGGGTTGGCACCTGCGGGATCGCTCCCGCGGGTGGCAACCCGCGGAGGCTCCCGGGTTGCAACCCGTGGGTGTGCCCACTTAGCAATTTTCATTTTTTTTTATCTACATAGCCCCCTCCAAAGTTTTCGAAGTTCTGTATTGAACCGTACTGAATTTCGAAATACTTTGGATTCTTTAATTTTGGTTATAAACATTTTAAAAGATTTGGTCCATAGAGATAACTGTTAACATATTCATTTATCCAATGACAAGCAGAGGTATGATTTTAACGTAGTCATTAGATGACAAGCAGAGGTATGATGTTAACATGCTTATTTTTAGGTCAAGCAGAGGTATAATATTAACGTGCTTATTTTAATCCTAACCGTTCAGTGACATCTAGTATGACGAATCAGGAAAAGACAGAGGTGACTTTAAACGTGTCTTGGAGCTTGACCTATTCAGAGGATCTGGTCGTAATAGGGACAAGCTGACTAAACAGAGGTGACGGTTAGCGTACTTAGTCTTGGAATTAGACTATCAGAGGTGACTGTTAACTTGATAGGGAGATGATTTTCGTCAGACGTGATTTTTAACTTAACGACATCAAAAGCACGTTCATCAGAGGTTGTAATGTTGGACTTGACGAAGTGTAAATTTTTTTTTCTGTCAGAGGTGATTTTTTTTAACGTGACAGGAGATTTAATCGGATCTTATCTCATTTGATTTTGAATTATGATGTCAGAGGTATGATTTTAACTTGACTAATACTTTGGAGTGTCGCTTGCTCTGCTGGAGAAAAATGACGAGAAAAGTTTTGTTTGTCAGAGGTGAAATCTTAACGTGACAAGAGATTTATTTGATTAGGATTTTTAGCAAACCCCCAGTTATCAACGGGTTTGATTTGCCTTTACCAACTACCGTTTGAGTTGGGCTAGCCATGCTATTACCCCCAGCATGGTGAATTGTCGAGGATTTCATTTGGGCTTAAATGCCAAACTTTTCTTCTTCCTTTTGCCTTAGCGGCGTTGGGCAATGACGTATCCTTATATTTGGATAAGAATACCGTTGTGATAGATTTGTCATGGGATTTTTAACAAACTCCCAGTTGTCAACGGGTTTGATTTGCCTTTACCAACTACCGTTTGAGTTGGGCTAGTCATGCTATTACTCTCAGCATGGTGAGTTGACGAGGATTTCGTTTGGGCTTAAATGCCAAACTTTTCCTCTTTCCTTTGCCTTAGCGGCATTGGGTGATTCATGCTTTTTACCCCCAGCATGGTGGGGTTGGCGAGAATTTTATTCTCTTCCCGTAGCCTTGTCGGCGTTGGGTAATTCATACTTATTACCCCCAGTATGGTGGGGTTGGCGAGAAATTTATTCTCTTCCCGTAGCCTTAGCGGTGTTGGGTAATTTATACTTTTTACTCCCAGTATGGTGGGGTTGGCGAGAAATTTATTCTCTTCCCGTAGCCTTGTCGGCGTTGGGCAGTTCATACTTATTACTCCCAGTATGATGGGGTTGGCGAGAAATTTATTCTCTTCCCGTAGCCTTGTCGGCATTGGGTAATTCATGCTTTTTACCCCCACCATGGTGGGGTTGGCGAGAAATTTATTCTCTTCCCGTAACCTTGTTGGCGTTGGGTAATTCATTTTTTTTTTTGATTTTTTTTAATATTATATTTTATTTATTTATTTTTGATTTTTTTTTTGATGTTTTTTTTTCTTTTTTTTTTATATATATGGGGGTTTAAATTAACCGCCCTGAGCCCATTTTTTGGGAATTGTTGTGAGCCCAAGTGGTACATTTAGACCTCACACTTTAAATGTGTCGGAGTTAGCTCTAACTTCTTTTTTGTTCAGTTTTGAGCTGAACTGCTCTAGCGTCAATCAACGTTTGGATTTTGTCTTTTAGAATGAAACAATTTTTTGTAGGGTGACCTACAATCTGATGGTACAGGCAGTAATTCGGATCGTTAGTCTTCCCTACTTCTTCAGGCCTCTTGCTCTCCGGCAACTTGAGCATCTTGCGCTTGCTGAGCAGATTGAACATAGTAGCAGTATGTTCATCCTTGAACGAATACTGCTATTGAAGCCTTGGTGACTTTGCTGTGTTGCTTGTAGTTGGCCATGGTTTCTGCTTCGGTGTAGTTTCTACCGCCATTGCCATTATGTCTTTCCCTTTTGAACGGGAAAAATGGAATGGAGATTCGTTTGTACTGTCTCCGGTTGCAGACTGTTGTTCTTCGAGGCGTCGAAGTATCTCTTCAGCCTGTTCACCTTACTTAAGCAGATCTTTTCATGATTTGGATTCGACCGAGCCCATCTTGTCTAGGATATCGGTCAACAAGTTGTGTCTGCAAGTTTCCACAAGCGTGTCCTGCGTCATGCCATGTGGGCATCGAACAGAAAGCTCTCGGAATCGCTCGACATAAGTTTTGACCGTTTCGCCTTCTTCTTGCTTCGCCGCTGCAAGGATAATATGGAGACTTCTGTATCATCTTCAAAGAATCGGGCTAGGAACTCACGTTCTACATCAGCCCAAGATTTAATTGTTCCCTGGGGTAGCTGCATGAACCAAGTAAATGCGAGCCCCCGTAAAGTGCTCGCAAATATCTTAGTCATAGTCGGATCATTCCCCATGAGATGTCCTGTCTGTGACAGGAAGTAGAAGATGTGCTGTTACGGCGAACCTCTACCGTCGAACGACTGAAGATTCAACGGTTTATATTTTGCAGGGTAAGGTACAGTCTCCCATTCTATAGGATAGGGACGGACTACCCCTACCTCTTGCAATTTCTTTCGATGAAGAAGAGCTTGTAGTTGATTCTCCATCTTCTCTATTTTCTCTGCGTGAGGGTTAATGATAACCTTCACTTTCTCTTCCTCTCTTGAATGAGGAGGAATTTCTTCATTCTCGTCCTCGCTGTCTTCATTTATTTGGACGGGTTGTTTTCCTTTTTGCCAACCAGAAATGGATGACGAGGATTGGTTCCTCCTAATTTGAGCCAGCAACTCAATCAAAAGTTGTTTCATTTCTTCTATGGTCTCTTCTTACTGTTCGAGACGTTTTTCTTGTCTCTCAAGCCTTTCAGAGACTTCTTCTAGAAGCGCGCCCTCTGGTTCGATAGAAACTCCTTTTGATCCTGGAGTGATTTCCTTATCCGAAGGGTTGTTTCCGACCACCTTTTTGCCTTTATTAACCATATGTGATGAGGCGGCAGGTAGATCGGTTTCAGAGCACACCCTCTTTACCGTCCGTATTCATTTGGATTCGGTGATCCGCTCAAAAACGGACCGTCTCGGATGGCACTCGCAGTTTGATAGAACAGTTGAGATTAACTGTCCGCATTGGCATTGAGGAGTATTCTGTGTAGAGTTCTTCTTCCAATTGAGGTATTCTCTCAAGTCTTGAGATACTTCTTTATCTCTATTTGCAACCTGACGCCGCTTGCGTCGCAAACTTGGTTCATAATACTGGAGAGTTTGCAATATTTCAGGGCTGAGAGCTTTTCCCATATCAACACGGTCTCTTTTATGGGGTCTTCTAGAGTGTGTGCTGGCTTGCGCAATTGCACGGGCCCCGCACGCATCTGACTTATCCTTCGGAATATGTTCATCAGAAGAGAAACTTGAAGACATATCCTCAGGTGAGTGCACGAGCACATCCTTATATTTGTTTGAAGAGGAACGGGATGGTATACCTGAGAGAGTAACCAAAACGTTAGGTGTGCGCTGTGTGCTCACTGCGCGTGTGCCCGAATAGACATCAGAACCAACCCCTGATTTTTCCTGCGGAGTGCAACCCGAGGGAAACCCGCGGTGTGCAACCCGCGTTTGAAACCGCGGGTTTGCACCCACGGTTGCAACCACGGGATTGCACACGCGGGGTGCAACCCGCGGTTGGAACCACGGGTTTGCACCCGCGGTTGCAACCACGGGATTGCACACGCGGGGTGCAACCCGCGGTTGGAACCGCGGGTTTGCACCCGCGGTTGCAACCGTGGGATTGCACCCGCGGGGTTGCCCCCGTGCGGTGCAACCCGCACTTCTGCCTGCGGATTTTCACTTTTGGAATTTTTCTTCTCTTATATTTCATGATCTGGATTTTCTGACCGCAATTTTCCAGAGGCACTGTCGAGGCGGGCCCGCTTGGCCTTACGCCTCAGGTTTCTCTTCTGAGAACGGGTCAGGGACTGGTTTGACTTTTGGCTTGACTTTGGAATGGGCGATAACGCCGTGTTCTTGACAGACGATGACGTCCTGTCAGTTCGAACGGGCGATGACGCCTCATAAGTTCTCATAGGCGATGACGCCTTTCCGGTGGGCGATGACGCCTCACCTTTTTTCATCGTCACCCGGCGATGACGCCTAGGCTCCGAATCAGAGAAAGAAAGAAATTCCTCATATTTTTGCTGGTCAACTTCTATGACCAGCGTCTCAACCATTGAGCCAATCGGCACCCGGTCGGACTGCGCCACCAGATTCTCTGTGGTAAACAGAGGGGCTCCCACTGTGGTCGCCAGTTCTTATTTGCTCAAAAATTGAATTTTGGATTCCATTGTAAAATTATTTGAATTACAACGAATTGAGATTACAAAATAATCTGAGGAATTACAAGAACGGGAATATTAATTTATTCCTTTTTTTATGTGGGTTCGGGTGGCGAGGGAGTCTCGCTACTGCCTCCGTTGACCGTCTGACCGGGAAGGGTTTGGCTCTGCTCCGCTCTTCAATTTCCTAAGCTCGCCCAAAATCTTCCCAAAGTCCAAGAATCCAAAAGTCCCCTCTCTAGTTAAATTCATGTGTTTTATAGACCGAAGAAGCTCCAAATCCGGCACAATTATTCCTGAAAAACCGGATCACGGAATATTAGCGAAATAAAATGGGAAATAAATAATCGGAAAAAACGGAAAACAACCCGCGGGTTGGCACCTGCGGGATCACTCCCGCGGGTGGCAACTCGCGGGATCGCTCCCGCGGGAGCTCCCGTGGGTTGCATCCCGCGGGAATCCTCTCGCGGGTGGCAACCCGCGGGGGCTCCCGCGGGTTGCATCCCGCTGGGGCTCCCACGGGTTGGAACCCGCGGGGGCTCCCGCGGGTTGCAACCCGCGGCCCGCGGGTGCTCCCGGGTTGCAACCCGTGGGTGTGCCCACTTAGCAATTTTGATTTTTTTTTTTTTTTTGTATCTACATTAGGCCCCGCGTTTTATGTGGGATTTAACTTTGCGCTTTGGATGTGGGTCCTACCCCCTGTGTGGATCCCATTTAGCTCGCACAGGGCTGAAACTTAGCTTTGCTCTTCAGACATGGGTATAATCTTGCATTCTAGATCAATTTACTCTGGCTTGGTCTCAACTTAGCCTCGCATCTAGATGACTTTATGCTGGCTTAATCTTGAATCAGCCTCGCGTCTAAAAAGACTTTATGCTGACTTGGCCTTGCACAATATGTGGATTTTAACCTCGCGTTATATGCGTGTTAGATTTGTGTGCTGGCTTAGCCTCGCGCACTGAGTTAGTCTCGCTATATTCAAAAGTCGAACTGCCATCGTCCTTGTAACATTTCATCTGTAACTTCTCTACATCTGCCATAGGCAACAAGCTACATTGTTGTTCTGAGGCATCGTTGCCAGTTCTGGTTCAAAACATTTCTCCTTAGAACATTATCCCATATATATGGATCTTTCATTTTCAGCTTTGACTACCTCGAAAGGGAAGCGTGTTCACATAATGACGAGAAAGTGATAATGCCCTGAGCATCAACAGATGTTGTTGAAGAATTAAGCATCAAAATTTGCTTCTCAAGACCGAGCATTAGAACATCACAAGGTGAAAGTGATGCTAGTTGTAGAGCCACCTCGCTCAAAAGAATAAATGGTTTCTTCTGATATGCATCTAAAGATGCTGCAACATCAAGCGGTCTCCCGACATCATTTAGTGACGTTGCAGATACTGGAGAGGTTTTGACAGTGCTAAGGTAGTATACTTCAGTTGTTCACCATACTCCTTATGGAACGATGAGCTATCTCGACCTCTCGGGAAGTTGAGGCCAAGTGATGCTTCAACGCTATAATAATTGAAGTCATTATAACAGAGTACTTTAATGCATCGATCTTCATCTTTTCAGTGTGACTTAAAGTGGAATTTTCAGCGATCCGCGCAACTCCCTCCTTTCAACATTGTATTCACTAATATTTCAGGGTCATTGATGGAGAACAGGCTTGCACCAACATCGTGAGCACAAGCAGAAGCCAAAGATGTTTTCCCCGTTCTAGGTAGGCCACAAAGAAACACCTCTTTGTACCTTGGTTTTTTTTTTTTTTTTTTTAGCCAGGGAGAACATCATGATCTCCTCTAAGCTAAGAAACTTTGGACAGTCCACCTAATCTTGGTGTATCACAAGCTTTCCCTCACTGATCAATCCTCACTTAGGATTTTGGCTAGTTGAAGACATGGAATCTAAAGGATGAACATTTGTTTTGCCATCCACCAAAAGCGCAACATAAGCTTCTTCTTGAAAGTTGGGAACTTGAATTTCATGAGAGCCGATATCATGCTTCTCTTCATGCATCAAATCTTGATTGCTGTTGCAACTCAACAACTCGTCTTCCCTTTGAACTTTGTAAACCCAAGAAGATCAACAAGCGTAGAATAAATGCTGAGATGAATTGAGATGGACGAGATTTGTTTGCTGCTGCGATTCATACAATCTTGTGACATTGAGGAGATGGGCGGCGAGATCGTCGGCGTCGATCTTTACTGCGGCCTCGGCGACCGTCACCTTGGGCTTCTTCGGCCTTTTCTTCTTGATCTTCTTCGGAGTCGTCGCCGCGGCGTCGGCACCACCATTCTTCTTGGCCTCATCATCGTTGTCCTTGTCGGATCTAGCGGTGGGGCCAGCAGGCATGAGGGTACTGCTGCTTCTTGCTTTGACGAGGGCCGAGTAGAGAGAGGGACAATTACTGGATTTGGAAGGGGTTGAAATTCTCGTGAGATTTCTCAAAAAAATAGCCGGCGGATATGGCCATTTGGATGCACGGCAATGAAGTCTGGGACAAGTTTCTGACAAATATAAAACTGCTTTTGGGGATGTATAACTTTCTCTAAGTCATCTTTTTTTTATTATCAATGGAAATATGAAAGCAGCGAGCCCATGTCAGCAGCAATAGATTGAATCCCATAAGGTCTGTTTTTTTTTTTTCACGGGTGCCTCCCACAACCGCGGGTGGACCTCGTAAATTATTTTTTTTAATTTTTTAATTTTTATCTATTATTTATTTATATTTTTTACTTATTTATTTTGGTTTTTTATTTATTATTTTTTTTTTATTTATTATTTTTTAAATTTTTTTGTTTATTTTTTTATTTAATTTTTTTTATTTTTTATTTTCATTTTCATTTTTATTTTATTATTATTATTATTATTTGTATTTTAGAAATTTATTTTTTTATTTACTTTTATTTTTTTATTTTTATTTTTTATATTTTTATTTTATTTATTTATTTATATTTTAAATTTTTTATTTATTTTATCATTTATTAATTTATTTATCGCTGAGATAGAATTATTATTATTTTATTAATTTTTTTACTTATTATTTATTTTGTTTTTGTATTTTTTTAATTTTTTTTTTTTGGGCATCCCGAGGGTGCATCCCATGGGTAGCACCCTTGCACTGCATTTTTTTTTTTAAATTTTTATTTATTATTATTTTGACAGCTTTGTCAATTTTTTGTGGGCAATGACGCCTCTTTTTTTTTGTAGATGTGGCCTTTCAATTTATTATTTATTTTATTTTATTTTATTTTATTTATTACTTTTTTTATTATTATCACTATTTTTTGTATCCCATGGATTCGGTATCCCGAGGATTGCATACCGCGGGTTGCATCCCGCGGGTGCATCCGCGGGTGCACCCTGCGCACCACAGGTTTTATTTTGTTTTATTTTATTATTTTTTTTAATACAGTTTTGTCAAAAAAAAATTCGTCAAATTTTTTTTATGGGCAATAATGCCTCACTCTTTTTTTTTTTTGACAGATGATGACGTCTTGACTTTTATTATGGGCGATGACGCCTCATAATTTTTTTTAACAGGTGATGACGCCTTGTTAATTTTAGTGCGTGATGACGCCTCACTCTTTTTTTTTTTGGACAGATATCAGGCGATGATGCGGCTCATTTCTTTATTGTTACCCGGTGATGACGCTAGGCTTCGAATCAAAAAATTTAAAGATCAGATTGTACCGTCCAAACTCCACTGTGGTCGTCAATTCTTGTACGCCCGAAAAATTGTATTTTCCTTCTATTACAAATTTATTTGAAATTACAGTAATAAAAGAAAATTACAATGAAATCCAAGATTACAAGAATGAGGAAAGATTGATTTTAATTCCCCTTTTAATTTTGGGTTCTAGCAGCGGTGGAGTCTTGATTCTGCACTCCGTTGACGATCTGATCTCTCTGGATTGAGAAACTCCTCTCTGGATTTTTTTTTTTGACTCTGGAGACGACGTAGATCTCTCCTTTTTGGACTCCCCGTCTCTGGAAAATCTCCCTGTTCTGAACTCCGGTCCCAATTTTATAGATTGAAGAGCGCTTCCAATCTGGCTCAAATTCTTCCCTCTAATCCAGATTAAATCTACGTAATTAATCTCTAAAAATCTGGATCACCATGCAACCCGCGGGAGCTTTGGGAAATTCCCGTGGGTGCTCACCCGCGGGGTTATTCCCGAATTTTTTTTTTTTCTTTTTTTTTTTTTTTTTTTTTTGGATGTCTACATTATTATGCCAACACCAATGACAGCTTCGAGTACATTGAAGGCAAATACTGTTCTAAAAACAAAATTCATGAAAGCCACGTGAGCAAAAAAGGTAAGTGTTTCTACGAGCTTTGTAGTTGTCAAAGGTAAGACTAACGCTCCACTGAAGGTATGTACCCCCTAACACCGCAAAGGCAAAAAGCAAGATAATCACTCCACAACCAAAGAAGGGAAACCTCATGAAGGTAACATTATTCAATTCAAAATCAGAGTAAATTCTTCCCTTGTGCCTACATATAACCACTATGGTACATTAGGACAAATACGACGACGCTTCTATATCTTAAAAGTTCGAGTTTGCCTAAGTCTAGTAAACAAAGAAAATTACTAAAATTTGGATAGAGAAACTAGACTTAGATATAATGTTGTCTTGTTTGCATTTAGTCTAGGTAGTAGTTCCTCTATGCATATGACAAGTAATAGATCTTTATTTATTTCTTGAAATACTTTTGCTGGTCGTGAATCTACTGAGATTTGTGGCAGTGGTATTGTTGAGTGCTCAGGCATGCCCAAACTTGAGGAGGTTTTGTATGTGGCAGTACAAAGTGAACTCCTCGAAGAGGCATGAACTATAGCTAACAAACATGATGAGACGGTTGTGTTAGACAAAAGAACCTCTGACATTTGCTATGGAATTTCATTGAACGGTAAGTCTCAGATATGTAACTCCACTATAATTAGTGATACTGAACTTTGATATCAAGGGTTGGGACACATTAATTTCAATATTCTTATTTAATTATTCATCAATTGTACCTTGTGATGTGGATATGATTTTTTTAACCAAATTCGAGTTCGATAATAAATCTAAAAGAATGGTATGATAATGAAAATAATGCTTGTCTTATGTAAGAACTATCTAAGTTAATCTATAAAACAATAATAAAAACTCTTGATGTTAGAAACTATAATGTTCGCCGTTTTTATTTAATAAATTTGAATTATTGTTAGGAAAATTCTAACTTTCATAATTATATATAATATGTAAGTCCAAATTGAATCTGGTCTAACTGCAATTTTCTAAGCTAATTAGAATTTGGATCCTAAGTGAGCCATCTAAATATTTTTGATACACTTCCAATATCTGTTATGCAAGGAGAATGGATACATTACCATGCCAAATGCATTTTACACGTGCTAATTTATCACGATTCAGATAAGAGGTAGTTTCTTTGATAGAATATGAAATTGAATAATATAAATTAAAAAACTAGGAAAATTAAAAGACATAATATATGTTAAATTTCTTACTGAATTAGAATTGCCTAGTGCAAATCTTACTCGTAAAATACTAATTGTAAGATAAAAGCCAAGAATTATAATTAGTTTTTATTATGATTATTTTTAATTTTCATAACTAATTGACACATGATGGAAGAGATAGAGTTTATACTAGAGAATTGGAAAAGAAATTAAGGATTTGGAGAGTAAAATCTGATGTCCAAGTGAATCACGTGCCCACTCTTACATAATTCAATCGAGAGAAAATTTTGGAAGAACAAAATACATCCTCTCAATTAATTTTATCAATATCACTCTTATACTTAAAATTAGAGTTTTGCAAGAAATATTTATAGTGAATCCTAGTGCAAAAAGATAAAAAAAAATCTAAATAAATTTTTTGAAATCCCAAATAAATCCATAATCTAATCTTATTCATCATATACGTAAACTTGATTTTTATTTATTTATATCAATTCTCACTCATTTCAAAACATTCACTATTGGTGAATGGCAACAAGAAGAAAGTCAAACAAATCCAAATAAAGTTGGTTAATTTTTCTGATATCTGGTAAACGTTTCCACATACCAAATATATGTAAAAATCAAACAAATCTGAAACCAAGTGCAATTATCTGGCGTTTTCATGGTGGTGGTAATTATGGGTGTGGGAAAAGTAGATCGAATTGAAAATCTACTACTGGAAGAATGACATTCATACGATAGGAACTTGAGAACCAATTGGAGTAGAACACCAAGGCCAATATGGACTAGTAACAACTGAGAGACTAGTAAGAGCTGATAGAATATCCAATTTCGAAGGAGCCACAATAATCTTTCATGAAAACTTAGAAGGGTGCGTATGTCGAGTATGAAGAATCTCTACATTCTTAAAAGGGAAGTTCGTAGATTGAATCCTAATTAGTATGGATCCAACTATAAATGCATGCACTTTATCATGTGCATCTGTAATAGACTTGTAAGTATGATTGCTAAATACAATCTGCCTATGTAGATTCGCACGCAAATGAGGCAGGAGGGGAATTTCCCTCTATGCCTAAATGCAAATTATTAACGTAGATGGACATATATATGTCGTTGCATAAAGAAAAATTTTGGAATTTTCTAATAATACACATGACTTGTTGACTTCCTTTCTTCAAGAAAAAACTTGATGACTTCATTAGCTCTCAAAAAGCAAAATGATGTTCTATCAAAACAAAACAAATTCATGTCCTTTTTTCAATAAAATAAATTACATTAAGTATAACAAAAATCCATTAGGAAGCTGGTAAATTTTAAATTTATGACGTTCCAAGACCAAAATATATAGTAAAAGCCAAACTCCCAACATTTAAAGTTCTATTAAAAAAAATGCATTTATAAAAGTTCTAATTTAATAAATTCATTACCACTCCAAACAAACATAGAGAAATCAGGCGAATTTATCCTTATATGACATGTTTGTCTAAGTTACCTAATTGTTTACAAATCATATAAAATATAGGGCTAAACTTGTCAGACTCAAAAGTCATCATCAAAGTAATTACTTGCATGCTTCTCGCAGATACATAAACATCACGTTTAGCTTTCAAAAGCTACTTAATTAAATTGATGCTTAACCTAAATTATGCTTACTTTTTGCACATTCGTTGTTCCAATTCCTTGCACAAACTTTATGTTTAGCTGGTCCACATCAAAAAGCAAAGAAGAACACATCTAAGCTTAGTAACCGTGAATATTGTCATTAGTGCAAGTGTTCGGCTCAAAATTTTCCCGCGTCCGAGATGGACTAATACGGGCGAATCGGTCAAACACAAATAAGCGTGTAACAAGAGTAACATGAGGAACAAGCACAAAGAGAAAGAGATCTTTAACGAGCTTTAACCGAGATAGACTCGGACCTACAACCTTTAAGGAATGGACAGTTTGACAATTACTTTAAATGGGGAATTGCAATCACTCGATCTCTCGTCTCTTGAGATTAGAAGCTACAAATCTTTATCCAATCAAACTAGACCGTTATAGAGCATACCATCATTTGGAGTAAAAGAGTCGTATCTTGTTCTATGGAAGAACAAGTTATTTATAGTGGAGGACCTCTCGGAGGTTAAAATCTTCAGAGATTATATAGTAAAGATTTGCATTATGGCGAGATATGATTGTTTCCATAATGATATCAATTTGGAAATGATTTGACTAAATAAGTCATTTGTGGGCGGAGAAGTTAGTTTGAAGCCAACTTCCTTATTTAGGCATTCCAACGGTGGCATTGTGGCATTGAGCTTCGGCTTCTTACCTTGAGCCTTTTAGCTAGGAGAACAAATTTGGACTCAACAACAAGAAACTTTGAGCATTTCTTTTCCTCCCGTAGTTCATGCATTTTTGGGTTTGCTTGTGGCTTACATTAAAAGATATTTTTGAATTAATTTAGAGGCATATAGAAAAGAAACACTAAACGTAAGTAATGGTCTGAAACTACAGCACACAACAGTTGCAAGGCCTAGCAAGTTGTTCATACGCGTTTTCCATATGATGAAAATATCATCCTTATAGGTTTGGTGTTTCTAGGTAAGCAATTGTACATGGTGACAATATGAAAAGTTTTATTCCATGAAAAATAAAATAGAGCTTTTTGAATCAAAGAACGTTGAAAAGTAAAACACCATAGGTTTTTTAAAGTTGCATGCCTTCCTTGTGGGACCGACATTACTTTAAACAATGGTGCTTGTTGTCCTATGGTTTAGCGACTATTTACTTACAACCGAAAGCAGTCTGTTTAACCCACATTTTTTCCAACCTTAAAGCTCCCACTTGCTGGTCAATCTGAATATTGTGACTCTTTCCTGATTGACCTGATTTGACCGCTCAAGAATAACTCACAATATCCTAAAACAAGTAGTTCATGACAATTCGATGTGTATTCAGCATAATGTTTAAAATAGCAATTACGGTAACATAATATTTTGCCTCCAATAGGTACATCATATATAGTATACAATTTAATAACTTCCAAAAACGATTCCGTAGAAATAGTTTGGATAAATAAGATTCATAGTCTCTTTTATAATGATTTTCGAGAATTAGAATATCAAAAGAATACTTTTGGCTTCAATCCAAATTTGAATTTTTTTTTTTTTTGAAAAAAAAAATATTGCGGAGACAGGATTTGAACCCGTGACCTCAAGGTTATGAGCCTTGCGAACCAAACTGCTCTACTCCGCGCTGAAGAACTAATGAACGAAGAAGGGTTAGATATGCCCCTCTACCATATCTATACAAATAGGATAGTCTATTTATATAAAATGGTAAAGAGGGCCCCTCTATGATCATAGAGATTTATACAAACAAGAAAAGAAATGAGATTTTTATCCTTACCAACTGGATCTTGTTGCGCCCGGTAACAAGCATGCATGAACTATTTCTCGAAGTACATGTCCGGATAATTCAAAGTCTCGATAGTTAGCTCTACGTCTTCCAGTCAAAAAACAACGTCGATGAAGACGTATAGGTGCACTATTGCGTGGTGGGGATTGCAATTTTCCATGAATTTCCCATTTTTCACTCAACGACGGAATCCTACTTATTTCTTTTTTTGAGAATCGACGAATCAAATGATATTTCTATTCTAATTTCTACCGCTTCTTCTCCCTCTCAATCAAACATTTTCTTGCCATAATATTCAGTTCCTATTCTTATCAATGATACAGTTTGGATCCTAGATGTAAAAATATAAGAAGGGAGATCCCCCTCTTCATCAAAACAAATGAGATTGTTGCGGATACAGTACAAAATAAATATAAAAAAAATAACTAAATTAACCAAATTTTCCTGATGTTTTCTTTTCATAAGAGCTAAAAACGAATCACTTATTTTGGCTTTTTGACCCCATATTGTAAGGTGGATCTCGAAAGATAGTCATAGTGTAAGTTACGTTGTTTTTTATTCATTTAATATAAATAAAATATAAAACTATATATAATAATTTTTATAAATTAGAAAATAAAATTTATAATTCTAAAAAATATATAAAAAATATTCTAGAATAAATAGAAGTTATTCTAAATTTAAACAAATTTCACAATAATTTTCTCATTATCATCACAAATTATATTAAGTTCACAGCCTCACTTAAAACAAAACAACATTTTAAATTTATCTATTTCAGTTTCAGTATTAAAAATATTGCAATTTATATTCATATTACTCAATTCTTCTTATTTATAATTTTTTTTCTTTTCAGTTTAGTTGTGAGCTCAACAAAATTAACATTAAAGAAATTCCAATAACTAGAAACACAACAATAAAAAAATACAAGTAATCATAAATTAACAAATTAGCAATTCGACAAACAATTAAACATACAAATAACAAACAATCTACTAATATACTGTAGTAATCAACTAAAAAATCAGATCAAATAATTAGTAATAATTAGTAACTCTCTGGAAATTACTAACAAATAACACACCATAATGTAATATAACGTGATATAACTTAAAATAATTTAAAATAATATTAAAAACACATTTTATGGTGCACTGAATTATTTTTTACAGTTAGATGATGTTGTGCTTGTGTAGGTATTATAACGCAATATAATGATTTCCATAATACATTATTTTCAACATCGGTTCAATATAATTAAAGTTGTTTCATTTTGTTGGTTATTTTAAGAAAAAATAACTGTTATAAATTTATTATCTATTTATTTCTTTTATTATTTCGTTAGTCAAACATTTCATAGATTGCATCTTAAATGAATAAAGGCCACAAAGCCACATAAAATATTTGATCTTAGTTTTTATATCCTTATTGATGAAGGGTCTATATGTCAGGATAATCCTAAATTCATCGAGGGGGAGGGGGATGGGATTAAGCCTAGGAGTCCTACATGATTTGTACTAAAATGCATGTGCCTGCCACATCCTTATGGTCACAATGCACAAGTGGTGCGGTTAGGCTGGGGTTTAATTCTTAATAAGTCAAACACACGAATTGTAAGAAATATCATTCTGATCACAGATAGCTTTAGAGGACTTATCTGTGAGATGAACCATGAAAGACGTTGCGGTTGGGAAAGTAGATGTTGATCCTTAGAAACCATCATGAATCGTTATGTGAGCATGTCTATTATGCTTAAACCCGCGAACTAATGTTTTAAGTATTTTATATGTGTTTTTATTAATGTCTTATAAAAATGTCTAGTTCAAGGTGCAGTCCACTAATTCATGTTTCTTAAGTTGTGACAAAATGTCACCTGGTACAGGTTCAAAGCTGTACAATTGCATACGTATTAATTACATGCCTAAAATTATTTTTTATCTCCATTATGTTATCATGAAATTCTATTTTTTTGGGGGGATCGTTGGATATTTTAAGAACAAAAAACAATTTTAAGATTGATTATTTATTCATTTATTTTATTATTTCTTTTTCACATAGTTAAACATTTCATATTTGTAAAACTTTGTTAAATTTCATTATTACAATCTAATATCCACTAATACTAGAGTTTTATGTCATATTAATAAGGTATTGTTTTAAGGATTATGAGAATCATGTCATATAATTATGTCCAACATGAGGAGGTAAAGAAGCGTGAGATAAAACCTACCTCTCTTTATTTTCTACTAATTCTTTCATCCGTTTACATCTTTATTGAACATATTTAGCTTATAACTCATAGTTAGCTCCCATTAGAGGACACCAGTAGAAAAAGAATTGTATGGCTATTGAACATATATTTTTTGGTCTGCATATGTTTTTTTAGGATAGTGATGAAACGCACTTTTCGAATTCGGTAATATCTTTCTATTTTTATTATTTTGTTTATAATTTATATTGTTAATTTTCTGGAAAGAGAAAATTCCAACACTTTCTCTACTATAGGTTTCTCTTTTTATTTTAATTTTTTAATTTTTTTTTTTTTTTGTTTAATTTTTTTGGTTACGAAGCTGTTGAGTGAGGCCACATGCCATTAAAAAAAGAGTAGACAAATGACTCGCACCCAATTTATTAACGTTGCCCTATTTTTTTTTAACTCTTTGAACCGTCCAAGATCTTGCATTACTATAGGCAGTCCATATCAAGAAGCAAGTGGATTTAGCACTTGTAAGCTTGTTAAACATGAAGATTCTCATCAATACAAGGTAAAGAAATTAGAAATAAAGAAAGCTAAAGATGCTTAATTATAATACGTGTTAATGTGATTGCTAATAATTAACCATCTTGTCACCTTCTTAGTTAGGCCACTAGCATAAGCATGTATTGTTATTTAATTAGCTAACAATTTTAGTGTTATGTGCTTGATTTAATGATTTAGTATTCTCTCGCGTCGAAATCGTGGTCCAAAATGTGCCCGAATTGAGAGGAAAACCGAGTTACGCATCGAATACGGCTTGATTAGTGAATCGCTAACAGAAATAATTATATTAAGTTAGTAAGTCGATTTTTAGATTCTTTAGGTAGTGTTTCAATTGAGTTAACCACTTGTTTCTTCATTTTATATTTGATAAGTAAACCCTCTTTTAGTTGGAATATTAAATATTTTAACTTCAAAACCGGATTTGCTTAAGCTTATTAAGTCAAAAAAGTGCTTGACTCTAGGTTTACCCCATTATCGAATTTGGCTTTATTTAGACTATGTTCGGTTTGAAAGAAAATAAAAGAAAGGAACAGACAAAACTAAAGAAAAGAAAAGAAAAGATAAAAGAAGAAATTCTTTCTGTTGTTCGGTATGGAAAGAAAAAAAAAAATTAAGAAAAAATAACAAACTAAAAGTAAAAAATTAAGAAAAAATTTTCTCCAAATTCTATCAACTTTCCTGCCATGGTTAAATTAGATAGAAGTACAAAATGATATTTTCTCCCATTTTCTTTTGATTAGGTGAGAGAAAAAAAGAGAAAATATTTTATCTTTTTTTCTCTTATTACTTTCTTTCCACTTTCTTTTCCTTCTTAAACTTTTTGTTAAAGCCAAATAGTATAAACTAACTTTCTTTCGTATTTTTCCTACTTTTCCTTCAAATAGTAAAAATGTCGGTCACTAAATCGTTGAGTTCCAAGTTATGGAGGCTTCCAACTTGATTTTGATGTCTCTCGTCTTTACCCATTCGAATTTAGTTTTCTAAAATTCGTTGTGGAGTTTGAATTAGATTTGGTCCATATGACAATGACCCTTAGTTAAAATTTCTTATTCTTGTGTTATTTTCCTCTTCTTTTTTTTTTTTCCTTGAGTTTGCTACACGTAAGTTCTTATGCAACATTAGCCAAATTGCGTAATATCACCCCTTTTCAATATATGAGAGGTTCTATGGTTCCGAATTCCTTTTTCTTGACTATTTTAAAAAGTAAATTACAAACTTAGGCGGCTTTGGAAACAAAAAATTGTCTCTTTATACTAACTTACCGAGTTAACTCATTAGGTTCTAAGATTCACATGGATCAGTAGAAAGTAGAATCATATACAATCTCCGTTTGGTTTTGAGAGAAAGTGAGATAAAATAAATGACAATAGCAAAGGTTATTAATTTTTACTATTTAGTTAGAGGTAAAAGTTGGAGATAACAAAAGTTCGACAAAACTAAGAGGAAATAAGACTCAAAATTCTATCTCTATTTTTCTCTCTTAATCTAGGTAAAAATTAAAGAAAATGTTACTTGAAATTATTACCACAGTGAATAATGTTACAAGAGTGGAGACAGCGTCGAGCAAATTTTTTTTAAAATTCTTTAATTTATTTATATTTTCTCGTTAGTTTCCATTTATATTAAATAACAAAAAAAAATTTATTTTGTTCCGCTTCATTTTTCTCTCTTTCTTTTTCCATTTCTTTTTCTTTCTTCCATTTTCCAATCAAATCAAGCAAAGCTTTAGACAAAATTTCCGATACATAACTGAAAAAATAAGACTGTATACGTGGCTGGCGAAGCTACTCCAGATGAAATAAGATTCAAGTCGGCGGGATTCTCGAAAGCGAAGCTGCTAGTGGGTCCCATAGAAGAAACACTAGCCGTCTGATCAGCCCACCCGTCATCCTAGCTGTCGACACATTTCAGCTGCGGGCCCACCGTCTACAAGGAACCACGTCGCCGGGAACCCACACGTAGGGGTTGGTATCAGGCGCGGGAGCCACGGTGGGTCCCTGTTAACTGACTTTAACTACCGCCAAAAGACCTTTTAATATGGAGTTAGCATGCAAGCAATTACGTCAAAGTTACAATGCTGACTTGTAAATGAATCGTCCTTAATTAACTAATTAATTAAATCAAAATACGTGTTAAGCACCGTGAAAGTGATCGCTTGGTGACACTTTTCTCCTCCTTGTGCCTTTACTTCGAAAGGTTAGTCATTAGAATAGACTAAAGAGAGGAAAAGATAACGAAATTACTATTATTAATAATTTATACTATAATATATTTATATAGTAATTTGGATTATTCATGGAAAGTTCTGGTAATTGGTGGCTTGATTATGAATAAATTTGGTCTTATGTTTAGTCACTAAGGCTTGGTTTTGTGATATTTATTTATGAACAATGGGGTGTCCAAAGCATAAATAATAGGTGCCGATGAGTCTTATTTTTAATGCTATATATCACTCCTCTTATATTTATAAGAGATTCCAAATTTAATTCTTAGTGAAAAAAAAAAAAAAACGTATCTTGTAAATTTGCCAGAGAAAAAATAAACATAAATAATATATGCTACATTAAGGAGTTAGGCAATGATTCTGATGTAAAAGTTTGACAATTGGGATGCTACTAGTACAAGTTCAACACGTTCTACATGAGAGTTCGAATTTAGTTGCCCACTTAAAATTCAAAATGAGCTCTAATGGGTAGTTTGCTTAGTGGTTAGTTCCCTATTTCTTTCGGACTTACTGTGCCTGTGTCTACTTTATATGTAGTCAGTTGTCAAATTTTGACTAGTAAATTATTATGCATTCTGGTAGATTTGTGAATGTAATACAAAAAAAAAAAAATTGTGCATTTTGTTGAATGAAACTCAACATGTGATTCTACTTTTTTTTAAAAAAAATTAACACTTGTTTCAACAGTAGAATTTTATGATAGATACATTTGATTGTTGCATCAAATGTGATGCAGATATGTTATTAGCAGGAGTGAAAAATATCATCTTGATCTGTCATGTAAACCAACCTATTCAAGTAAAGCAAAAGCACCACATGCACTCTTTAAAGTGATTTTTCTCCTAAACATATAGGAAAAGTTTAGCAATGAAGTAATATATTCAGCGCATGATTGATAATTTATCTGCACTTATCAACCTTTTCCAACTCCACAATGACAAAAAATCTCATTGAAGAAATTGACATGGAAAAGGAAAGGAAGAAAAAGGAAGAAAAAGAAATTTCTGAATTGAAAGTGTAATCTCTAACATCAAAAGAACAAGGAAAGCAAATAAATAATTATCAAGGAAATAGGTTCGTTCATTTTGTTTTCTGTCCCCCCCTTTTTTTTTTCTTCTCTTGTTTCTTATACATCAACAACAACAACTAAGCCTTTTATTCCAAGTATTTGGGATAGGCTACATGAACCAAAAAAAGAATCACGCCGGATCGATCACTTTGATATTCCTTCTCCATTCATTTATATCAAGTAATATCTTCTTATTTAAACCTCTAAACTCCATATCTTTGCGTATCACCTCCATCCATATTTTCTTCGGTCTTCCTTTCGTTCTTTTAATTTGTTCTACATTGATAAACTCCCATCTCCAAATTGGTGCACTTGTAGGCCTACGTTACACATGACCAAACCATCGTAAGCGATTTTCTCGCATTTTTTTATTGATGGGAGCTACACTTATTTTAGCATGAATATCTTCATTTCTCATTCTATCTCTCCTAGTGTTGCTACACATCCAACGGAACAAGCCGCATATCTTCATTTCTCTTGTTTCTTATACATATTGCTCAAAATTCTTGAACAAAGAGAGTTATTTATGCAAGATAGTTAAGCTCTCAGTCACCCATAATTGACTAGCTAGTGACAAATCTTTAAGATGCTCGGAACGTCAAGTCTACAAGCAACGGGTGCATTTGGTGAGCCCCATGCAATTGTCATGCAACAGCCACGCGCTGTCGAGACTTCAACATCAACATCGAGACCAATTGCATTATTTATTAAATACTCCGAGAAGTTACTTTGGCATTGACAAGACTAATCAAATCAAGTCATCAACTGCTGCTCACTCGCCCCACCCACTTTAAAGCACAAAGCGCATCCATCTATGTTGGCTCCTTACCTTACCAAAATGCATTGGGAAATAAAATAATTCTATCGGGAGATCATCAGCATAGGCCATATACGATGGTCTATGCATGCAGGAAGAAAAAGAGAAAACGGCTTGTTGCTTCTTGCATGAATCTTGATTGTAAAAATAAATTTCAAATACGATATCGATTTATACATGTCATTAGCACAAATCTTGATATAAAACAAGTGCATACGGAGAAGGAACAATCCAGATTACAAATACATAAACAACAGTAGTTGTTGATTATATAGTGCTTTCAGTTTCGTGCAAGCAACATTAATTGGTCATTACTTGTTCTTCTTAGCTGTAGAACCTTCTATAGTGGGTTCCGCATATGATTTTATTTTGGATTGCGGGCACCTTGCCTAGTAACAACCTACACGTGGTAATACCTTTGCTACACTTTAAAGCTCCATTAACAAAGCAGGCATCTGATAATTGATTGATGCATCAAATGTAAGCTCATGATAAGTTGATATGGCACAGGCTAGAGATGACGCGCATGATCATGTTCGCAACTGACATACTCCTTTTACGAATAATTGTCTAGAATCTCAAAGAAACCAACAAAACCTACACCTCAAAATATCACTAACACGACCAAGGCAGCAACATCTTTTTGATGAAAGAAGTAGTTAGTGATATATTTTTTTTTTTTTTCTAGTGCTTTTGTGCTGATAATTGGACGTTACACTGGTCTGTTTCCGTTCGGACCAGCAAGTGAGTTGGGAACTATCAAGTGGCTTGAGTTTGAGTGTGGGTTTGGAATCTCACCGGGGACCAGTCCAGATCAGATATCTTGAGTCATATCGCCACGCAGGATGGCCCCGCCCGTTGATTTGCTGGGTGTCACGTGTGGTGTTAGGTGGTTTATGTGACTTGGCTTGGGGTAGGGTTCCTTTAGTTTCGGTGTGCGCTTCCCGTTCATGGGGGACCTCATCGGGTCCGGGTTTGGCATTTTGAATGGGACCATCTATGGATTCATTTTTGGCCGTTCACTACATGCATGCTTCAGACAACTTATTGTTGAAGAACATATTCTTCATATGTTCAACTCATGGATTCTTCATATGTTCAACTCTTCCTTGGAGTTCGTTAGCATGGCTAGGGATCTAAACGGTTGGAGCCTTGATTTGACGGCCAAAGCCGTGGACAAATGTCAAAGCGATTTCAACAGTCAAGAAATATTGTATTAAAATGACAGGCATATGACTCACAGTTACCTGTTTAAATTGGATGCATCAGTAGACTACTGGAAAACATTTAAAACGAAAAAGATTCTGCATGGAAGTAGACTTAAAGACTGGTTGATAAAATGGTACCTTGTGCTAGTTTGCTCTCATCGTAGGTTTTGTACCGATCATGACTAGGCACAAGAGGAACGAAGGCTAGGGCTAATGCCCCTGATGACGAGGACAGTGGCAATCTTCTAATACATAGTTGTCTAATACATACTTGTTACCATTTTGTTTAGTACACAACACTGTGTTTTTCTAGAAAATGACTAGTCTATACTACAAGAAAATGGATTTTTAGTGACGACAAAAGTCGTCACTGAATGTCTTTAAGTTGTCACTGAAAATATTCAGTGACGAGTTTAGTGACGATTAAGTGTCGTCGCTTATGTGGCCATCACTGAAGGTTTTTGTGACGAATTTTACTGTCCGTCACTGAAAATAATTTTCAGTGACAACTATGACTTGTCACAAAACACTAACTAGATTATCACTATAACATTTTTTTGTGACAACTAATATCGTCACTAATTCGTATTTGGAATAACAATAGTTGTCACTAAAAAGTTATTATATCGTCACTATTACGACTCTTCAGTGACGACTTTCAATATGACTAAATCGTATTTATAACAATAAAACTTGTTACAGAAAAACTATTAATGGTCACTATTATGACTCTTTAGTGACAACGTTCGTCATCACTAAATCGTATTTGTATACGTGTCACCGAAAACATGACTATTTGTCACTACAAATATATATAATATTATATAATGACATTAACTACAAAATTAGTGACGACAAATATTGTCACAAATAAGTAATTATTAGTGACAACTTTTTAACAATGTCACTAAAAGTTAAAATTCACGGTTGTAAATCCATAATTATCAACCTTATATCCTCTTCTCAGGTGGGCTACATCCCACCAATGACACTTGAAAAGAGTGACTTTTTTACCTCCAATATATGATAACTCAATAATATTTTCTAAAATCCCGTAATATTCCTTGTCAGGAGATAAATCATCCCCTCTAACAACCACGCCACTGTTTTGAATTTTTTTTCCCGATGAACGATTTCGTGTGTGAAACCGAAAACCATTTACAAGATACATCGAATATCGATGACACAACTTTTGTGGACCAATATCTAAATTAAAAAGATCATCATTTGCAAGTCCTTCAGAATGAAGCTTCGATACCTATTGAACAAAGAAGATAATGAACCATATTAAACAACCTTTTAAGAACTCTTATACAAAATTGATTTATGTTCAAACGGGATTATAAAATGAATGCCTACACATTTTTAAAGCCATGATGGAAACTCTTTAATGTGTCTCTCAACTCCAGTTCTTGCATTTTTATTTTGCATTTTAATTTTGTGCTCGCTGTGAAAGAACATGTAGACAAGTTTAATAATAGTAGTTAGAAATATCAACCTGAATATTTTATTTTAAAATATTTTATCTTTACTTACGTAATAAATGGCCAAACTTCTTCACAATTTTGGAGTATATACATTTGTGCTTGAATAAATTCCTCGTTATTAAGATAGTGTGACTTGTACGCTCCTTTCGCAACACCATTCCTTTCAAAAATAGCTAGCCCCGTCTTATGAGTATGATCATCATCATTTCGTGGTGCTCGATTGAATCTAGTACGAACACCATGAAGATATTTGGAACAAAATGTTAAGCACTCATCCGCAACATATCCTTCTGCTATAAATTCTTTAGGGCGAGCTTTATTGCGAACATATGACTTAAGCGTCCGTAGATACCTATAACCAACAAATATAATCAAATAATATTTTATAATATAAAGTTAAATAAAACATTTTAAAATCTAATTACGTAAGCAACGATAATTACCTTTCAATTGGGTACATCCATCGATATTGTACTGGACCAGCAATCTTTGCCTCTCTTGCTAAGTGAACCGGTAAGTGAATCATCACATCAAAGAAAGAAGGCGGAAATATTATCTCAAGTTTGCATAACGTTAATACAATCTGGCTTTCAAGTTGATCTAAATCATCATGTCGTAATGACTTTGAACATAATATTCTGAAAAACTTACTCAGCTCAATCAGTGGTTCACAGACATCCTTCGGTAACAATCCACGTATAGCAAGCGGTAAAACTCGTTGTAGAAGAATATGATGGTCATGACACTTCAAAGCAGATATTGTTTGCCAATCAATATTTACACATCGAGATATGTTCGCTGAGAATCCATCTGGAACTTTTAAATTTGCCAGAAATTTACAAAAAATTATCTTCTCATTCGATGATAAAGCATAAGAAGGATGAGGTAAACGTACTTAACCTTTATCATCAACATAAGGATGAAGTTTCTTTCTAATTTCCATTTCAATAAGATTATACCGACTCTTTAAAGTGTCTTTGGTCTTCCCTTTAATATTCATCACCGTTCCTAAAATTTTATCAGAAATATTTCTTTCAGTATGCATTACATCAATATTGTGGCGCAATCTGGGATTTTTCCAATAAGGCAAATTAAAAAATATACTTTTCTTCTTTCAATTATATATAATATTTGACTCACTCCATTTTCTTTTAAGTCTTTTTCCAAAGATAATATTTTTGAAAGGGCACAGTTGATCAAGCACGCCTTCTCCTGTTAACTTCTCTGGAGCAACTCTATCCTCCTTTTTCCCATTAAATAATTTTGTATCATTTCTCCATGGATGATTATGTGGCAAAAAACGACGATAATCCATATAACATAATTTGCTACGAATCGAGAGTGAAGAAGTATCTTTGTGACAGTAAGGACAAACTAGTTTTCCTTCCGTAGACCATCCAGATAAATTCGCATACGCAGGAAAATCATTAATAGTCCATATAATAGCAGCATGTAGTTTAAAATTTTGCTGATTGTGTGCATCATATGTATATACTTCATCTTCCCATAGGTCTTTTAACTCCTCAACAAGTGGCTTTAAATAAATATCAATATCATTTTCTGTAAACTTTGGACTGGGAATAAGAAGTGACATCATGAAGTACGAATGCTTCATGCATAACCTTGGCGGCAAATTATACGGTATAAGAACCACTGGCAAAATACTATGCGAAGAGCTCATATTACCGTAAGGTTGAAAACCATCACTTGTTAAGCCGAGCCTGACATTCCTCGGATCCGCAGCAAATGGCTTATACTGCTCATCAAATGATTTCCAAGCAATTGAATCCGCTGGATGCCTCATTATGCCATCATCGATACGTTTCTGTTTATGCCATTTCATTTCTTTAGCTATATCCTTGCACATAAATAACCTTTGTAGTCTTGTTTTCAATGGAAAGTAACAAAGTACTTTATGTGGAATTTTTGAACGTTTATTCGAATCTCTCCATCGAGAAAGTCTATAAGTAGGACATGATTGTGTATCTGCATGCTCCCTCCAATATAAGATGCAATTATTCTTACATGCATCTATTTTGATGTAATCGAGACCTAAATCATGAATAATTTTTCTTGCCTCGTAATAAGAATCCGGTATCAATGATCATTTGGAAGAGCTTCTTTAAAAAGTTTCAACAAATCATCAATTATTGTATCACTCAAGTTATTAAGACATTTAATGTATAGTAACTTAACAATAAATGACAACTTCGTCAATTTTTCACCAGTGGGGTATAATTTGACACCAGCATCTTCAAGTAACCGATAGAAATTTTTGCCTTCCTCATTTGGCTCTTTTGGATCGCTAATGTCACCTTCTTTTTCAACTGATACGTTTTTGTAGCCGAATGTATCATGTATTACTCATATCATATCATCTTGATCCATATGATTTTTTGCATTCTGATGGCTAACATCTATAATATTTGATGAATCAACATGTTCCCCATACTTTCTCCGTGAAGCACCCATACTTTATAATTGTTCACAATATCTTTCTTAAATAAGTCAAGTCTCACTTTCGTGCGAAATTTATAAACAGTATTTCTGCGTTATATGAACAACGAACTCTATTTGTGACTCTAGAATGTGAAAAAGCATAATCAAGGAAATCATCGACTCCTTTTATATATTCAATGCTTGCTCTATTGGAAATTTCCATCCATTTCTTGTTTACCATCCTTACCTATATAAGTTGTAACATAACAATGGATAGGTTGTATTGGGAAGAGAAGAATGAACGTTAACAAACATTTGTATGTTTTCTTTCATTTTTCTTTTCTCTCTAAGAGAAGAACCGTGCAGGCCCAGGGTCACTTGCTTTCGTAGGTGCATGCGCCCTCACACCGTGGACGCGGGCGCCTATGCACAATGGTGCGTGCATGCCCTGGGCAATGTGTGAAAAACAAATAAAATTAATTCCTTTTTTATTACTTTTAACTTAATAATATGATATCTTTTCAATAAGCTATTATTTATGCTCAATGTTTCAACAATATTAAAAAATAATCCTAAGATTAAAAAAAACCTTCCTTATACTAGATTTTATTCTTCTCTCTACATGTTCTTATCTGAACAAAATTTCATCATTAGTGTTTAACGTATTCAGAATATTATTTTTTTGTTTAATTCATTATTATCTGTATCTAATATAACTTTTATTTTCTATATCATTAGTGCTCGAGAATATTCACTATTCCTTCTACAAGCATTACATTCTAATTATATATATACTTACTGATCTCCTTGCAGTTATTAAACCCAACACAGCAAAAGAACTCTAGTGGAGTTTTAAATGGAAATAGAAATTTAGTAGGGTAAATATCTTGCCTGTATTTGGATTCTTGACAAGAGAAACTTAATTTTCAACATACCACATATTAGAAAGTTGCGGGGTTTTCAAGACTCTTAATATTAATTGATTGTTTGATTCTAAATATTATAAAGCTAAAATTGGATAAACTAAATAATGTAATAAAAAAATATTAAATTTATATTCAAAATTAAAATCTCAATTCTTCTTAGGATACTTTGATATTTTTTTTCTTGACTATCAAAATACTCTATTTCCAGAATAATTTATATTTGTGAAGCAAAAGCCATAAGATTAAAATATGTTGAAAGCCTTCTTCAAAGTTTGAAGTTCTTCCAGTATCATTTTTTAAAAGAAAATTCTCTACACCAAACGTGCAGTTCCTTGAGAACTAGAATGCACAAAACAACAAATTTTTTAAGGTAACTCTAAAATTCATACACTAAGAAAGCTAATGTAATTAAGAAGTTTACTCAATTTCAACATTAGTTTAAAATCAGTTATATACAGTTATAAGATCACAGATTTACAAGTCAACAAGCAAACAAACAGGTTAAATATAGTTGTAATTCACATATACAAAGTCAAAAAAGTTATTTATATGATGCACACGAAGAATTATGTAATAAAAATTCTACGTTAACAAGTAGATTAAAAAAGACAGCATCCATCTATCAATCATGCAACCAAACTATAGCTTTCGACTTTGTTTTGCAAAATAATGATCTATTTTGTTTATGGTTGTGATCTGACGATTCTATATTTTAGATGTTTCTTAAAAAGCAAGTGATATATAAGCATAGTTGAAATAATCTCTTTCCTTTTATTTTTCAAGAATAGAGTGAATTTATTCTACTGTCAAATTATTCAGTATATAAGCACAAATACCGATGACATAAAAGAAGACTGCTATGCTTTAAATGCAGTGATCATGCAGCATTGCTTTAAATTGCATTTTACAATTTTAGTTACAAATTCCAGTTTATAAATTCTAGTTTAAAATTCCAGTTACAAATTCCACGTTACAAATTCCAGTTACAAATTCCAGTTTACAAATTCTAGTCACAAATTCTAGTTTCAAATAAATTTCACTTTTGCAAGTGCATTTAAATCAATGGGCAAGACTTAAAACCCCTACCATTGGTACTACCTGTAGATACCTAAAAAAAAAAAAAAAATTTGAAAATTGCTAAGTGGGCACACCCGTGGGAGCACCCGCGGGTTGCATCGGTGCACCCGCGGGTTGCAACCCGTGGGAGCCCCCGCGGGAGCCCCCGCGGGATGCCACCTGCGGGAGGATTCCCCCGGGTTGCAACCCGCGGGAGCCCCTGCGGGTTGCCACCCGCGAGAGGATTCCCGCGGGTTGCCACCCACGGGAGCGATCCCGCAGGTGCCAACCCGCAGGTTATTTTCCGTTCTTTTCCGATTATTTATTTCCTATTTTATTTCGCTAATATTCCGTGATCCGGATTTTCAGGAATAATTAAGCCGGATTTGGAGCTTCTTCGGTTTATAAAACACAGGAATTTAACTGGAGAGAGGATTTTTGGATTGGAAGATTTTTGGGACGGTTACGGGCGAGCTCGTGAGATCAAGAAAAAGAGCAGAGTCATCTTCTCCCAGTCGGACGGTCAACGGAGGCATTAACGAGACTCCATCGCCACCCGAACCCATATAAAAAAGGGAATAAATTAATATTCCCGTTCTTGTAATTCCTTGGATTATTTTGTAATCTCAATTCGTTGTAATTCAAATAATTTTACAATGGAATCAAAGAATCAATTTTTGGGCAAACAAGAACTGGCGACCACAGTGGGAGCCCCTCTGTTTACCACAGAGAATCTGGTGGCGCAGTCCGACCCGGTGCCGATTGGCTCAATGGTTGAGACGCTGGTCATAGAAGTTGACCAGCAAAAATATGAGGAATTTCTTTCCTCCTCTGATTCGGAGCCTAGGCGTCATCGTCGGGTGACAAGGAAAAAAGGTGAGGCGTCATCGCCTATGAAAATTTACGAGGCGTCATCGCCCGTTGAAACTTACGAGGCGTTATCGCCCGTTCCAAAGTCAAGCCAAAAGTCAAACCAGTCCCTGACCCGCTCCCAAAAGAGAAATTTGAGGCATAAAACTCAACGAGCACGTCTCAATCATACAGCAAAATTTGCAGAAAATTCCGGGACAGAAAAATCCGGGACGGTAAAAAACCTCGGAAGCAACCCCACGGGTGCAAACCCGCGACTTGCAACCACGGGAGGCAACCCGCGGTTGCCAAACGCGGGTGGCAACCCGCGGGTGCCAACCGCGGGTGCCATCCCGCGGCTTGCAACCGCGGGTGCCAACCCGCGGGTTGCACCCCGCCGAAGCGAACCCACGGGTATAAACCCACAGTTGCTACCGCGGGTTGCATCTCGCAGATGTAATCGACGGGTTACGTTCAATGAACACAACCCTCATGTCTCTTCGAGCATGCCTATGATGAGCACGCAACATACACCAAGAATTTTAATCTCTCTATCGAGGCGTGCAGAGCCCACACAACTACTCAGACTAGTGTGCACTCCAGAAGAATCCGCAGAAGGGTTGGAGAACAATCTAATGCTGGAAAAGAGCTCAGCCCTGAAATATTACAAACTCTCCAGTATTATGAACCAAATTTGCGACGCAAAATGCGTCAAGATGCAAATAGAGAGGAGAAGATACCTCAAGATTTGAGAGAGTATCTCAATTGGAAGAAAAACTCCTCACAAAATGTTCCTCACTGCCAATGCGAACAGCTGATCTCAACTGTTCTATCAAACTGCCAGTGCAATTCAAAACGATCAGTTTTTGAGCGGATCACTGAACCTAAAAGAATACGGACAGTGAAAAAGGCGTACTCTGGAACCGATCTACCTGCTGCCTCATCAAATATGGTTAATAAAGGCAAAAAGGTGGTCGGAAACAACCTTTCGGATAAGGAAATTACTCCAGGGTCAAAAGGAGTTTCTATCGAACCAGAGGGCGCGCTTCTAAAAGAAGTCTCTGAAAGACTTGAGAGACAAGAAAAACGTCTCGAACAACAAGAGGAGACCATAGAAGAAATGAAACAACTTTTACTTGAGTTATTAGCCCAAACTAGAAAGAACCAATCCTCGTCGTCCGTTTCTAGTCGGCAGAAAGGAAAACAGCCTGTCCAGATAAATGAGGACAGCTAGGATGAGAATGAGGAAATTCCTCCTCATTCAAGAGAGGAAGAGGAAATGAAGGTTACCATCAACCCTCACGTAGAGAAAATAGAGAAGATGGAGAACCAACTACAAGCTCTTCTTCATCGCAAGAAGCTACAAGAGGTGGGGGTAGTACGTCCTTATCCCATAAAATGGGAGACCGTACCTTACCCTGCAAAATATAAACCGTTGAATCTTCAGTCATTCGACGTTAAAGGTTCGCCGTAACAGCACATCTTCTACTTTCTGTCGCAGACAGGACACCTCATTGGGAATGATCCGACTATGACTAAGATATTTGCGAGCACTTTACGGGGGCCCGCATTTACCTTGTTCATGCAGCTACCCCAGGGAACAATTAAATCATGGGCTGATGTAGAACGTGAGTTCTTAGCCCGATTTTTTGAAGATGATACAGAAGTCTCTATACTATTTTTGCTAGCAGCGAAGCAAGAAGAAGGCGAAACGGTCAAAACTTATGTCGAGCGGTTCCGAGAGCTTTCTGTTCGATGCCCACATGGCATGACGCAGGACACGCTTGTGGAAACCTGCAGACACAATTTGTTGACCGATATACTAGACAAGATGGGCTCGGTCGAATCCAAATCATGGAAAGATCTGCTTAAACAGGGTGAACAGACTGAAGAAATATTTCGACACCTCGAAGAACAGTCTGCAACCGGAGGCAGTACAAATGAACCTCCATTCCAGTTTTCCCGTTCCAAAGGGAAAGACATAATGGCAATGGCGGTAGAAAGTACACCGAAGCAGAAATAATGGCCAACTACAAGCAACACATCAAAGTCGCCCAGACTTCAAAAGCAGTATTCGTTCAAGGATGAACATACTGCTACTATGTTCAACCTGTTCAGCAAACGCAAGATGCTCAACTTGCCGGAAAGTAAGAGGCCTGAAGAAATTGGGAAGACTAACGATCCGAATTACTGTCTATACCATCGGATTGTAGGTAACCCTACAAAGAATTGTTTTATCTTAAAAGATAAAATTCAAGCGTTGATTGACGCTGGAGCAGTTCAGCTCAAAGCTGAATAAAAAAGGAGTTAGAGCTAACTCCGACACATCTAATGTGTGTGGTCTAAAGGTACCATTTGGGCTCACAACAATTCCCAAAACGAGCTCAGGACGGTTAATTTAAACCCCCATAATAAAAAAAAGTATAAAAAAAAAGAAGTATGAATTACCCAACGCCGACAAGGCTACGGGGAGAGAATAAATTTCTCGTCAACCCCATCATACGGGGGTAAAAAGTATGAATTGCCTAACGCCGCTAACGCTACGCGAAGGGAATAAATTTCTCGCCAACCCCACCATACTGGGGGGTAAAAAGTATGAATCACCCAATGTCGTTAAGCTACGGGAAGAGAATAGATTTCTCGCCAACCCCATCATACTGGGGGTAAAAAGTATGAATTGCCCAACGCCGCTAAGGCTACGGGAAGAGAATAAATTTCTCGCCAACCCCACCAGGGGGTAAAAAGTATGAATTGCCCAACGCCGCTAACGCTACGCGAAGGGAATAAATTTCTCGCCAACCCCACCATACTGGGGGAAAAAAGTATGAATCACCCAATGCCGTTAAACTACGGGAAGAGAATAAATTTCTCGTCAACCCCACCATACTGGGGATAAGAAGTATGAATTACCCAACGCTGACAAGGCGACGGGGAGAGAATAAATCTCTCGTCAACCCCATCATACGGGGGTAAAAAGTATGAATTGCCCAATGCCGCTAAGGTAAAGGGAAGAGGAAAAGTTTGGTATTTAAACCCAAACGAAACCCTCGACAACTCACTATGCTGAGGATAATAGCATGGCTAGCCCAACTCAAACGGTAGTTGGTAAAGGCAAAATCAAACCCGTTGATAGCTAGGGGTTTGCTAAAAATCCTACGACAAATCTGTCACAACAGTATTCCTATCCGAATATAAGAATACATCACTGCCCTAAGCTGCTAACGCAAAGGGAAGAGGAAAAATTTGGCATTTAAGCCCAAACGAAATCTTTGACAACTCACCATACTGAGGGGAATAGCATGGCTAGCCCGACTCAAACGGTAGTTGGTAAAGGCAAATCAAACCCGTTGATAGCTGGGGGTTTAAAAATCCTAATCAGATAAATCTCCTGTCACGTTAAGATTTCACCTCTGACAACAAAACTTTTCTTATCATTTTGCTCCAACAGAGCAAGCGACACTCCAAAATATTTGTCAAGTTAAAATTATACCTCTGACATCATAATTCAAAATCAAATAAGATAAGATCCGATTAAATCCCTTGTCACGTTAAAAAAATCACCTCTGACAGAAAAGAAAATTCACACTTCATCAAGTCCAACATTACAACCTCTGATGAACGTGCTTTTGATATCGTTAAGTTAAAAATCACCTCTGACGAAAATCATCTCCCTATCAAATTAACAGTTACCTCTGATAGTCCGATTCCAAAGCTAAATACGTTAACCGTCACCTCTGTTTAGTCAGCTTGTCCCTATCACGACCAGATCCTCTGAATAGGTTAAGCTCCAAGACACGTTTAATGTCACCTCTGTCTTTTCCTGATTCGTCATACTAGATGTCACTGAACGGTTAGGATTAAAATAAGCACGTTAATATTATACCTCTGCTTGACCTAAAATAAGCATGTTAACATCATATCTCTGCTTGTCCTCTAATGAGTACGTTAAAATCATATCTCTGCTTGTTATTGAATAAATGAATATGTTAACCGTTATCTCTATCGACCAAATCTTTTAAAAGGTCTATAACCAAAATTAAAAAATCCAAAGTATTTCAAAATTCAGTACGGTTCAATACAGAACTTCGAAAACTTTGGAGGGGGTTATATAGATACAAAAAAAAAAAAAAAATTTGAAAATTGCTAAGTGGGCACACCTGCGGAAGCACCCGCGGATATCCCGCAGGTGCCAACCCGCGGGTTGTTTTTCGTTCTTTTTCGATTATTTATTTCCTATTTTATTTCGCTAATATTCCGTGATCCGGTTTTTCAGGAATAATTGAGTCGGATGTGGAGTTTCTTCGGTTTATAAAATGCAGGAATTTAACTGGAGAGAGGACTTTTGGATTGGGAGATTTTTGGGACGGTTACGGGCGAGCTCGTGAGATCAAGAAAAAAAGCAGAGTCATCTTCTCCCAGTCGGACGATCAACGGAGGCATTAACGAGACTCCATCGCCACCCGAACCCACATAAAAAAGGGAATAAATTAATATTCCCGTTCTTGTAATTCCTCGGATTATTTTGTAATCTCAATTCGTTATAATTCAAATAATTTTACAATGGAATCAAAGAATCAATTTTTTGGCAAACACTACCATAGCTAAATGCTCTGAATTTCTTTGTGCTGGTTTGTTATTGATGGACTCGTTATTTGACACAATTGGATTTTCATCTTGCTTAACTAGTTGATATAATAAAAGAGCTAGTGAAATAAGATAATTATCATTATAGTTAATTATTATTTAGATTTTTGTGAAATGAGACAATCGAGAAGTTTTATGTATTATTACTTGTTTCTGACATGATTATATATATATATATATATATATATATATATATATATATATATATATATATATATATATATATATATATATATATATATATATATATCAGCAATACCACCATCTACAACAATAAAGTCACTCGACTCTCTGCCAGCCTCTCATCATCTGGTTCGACTTCGTTAAGTTCAACACCCTGGTTCTCCTTATAATGACTTCTTTTCGAAGTCGACAAGCCCTTCCAAAATCGAATATAGGAACAACTGTTATGATGACAAAACCACATATTTCTTCATTCACATATAGTCATACTATGTGGAAAAGAAAAAAAAAACTAAACAGGTTTATTTAACTCATGACAAAATCTTACCTTCTTAGCAAGAGGAGATGGAGCAAAGCAGCCGGGCTTCTGGAGTTCGGCCGAAACGTGGATGGATCGACACTTCTGGAGAGCAGTGTAGCAGGGATTTTGGAGACGTAGATGGAGCGGCCGGGCTTCTGGAGTGGCGGGGCTGCAGGTTGTGGCCTGGATCGGAGTGGCGGGGATGGAGCAGAGCAATGGCCTTGATCGGATGGCGGAGATGCAGTGGAGCGGCGGAAATGCAGTAGAGCAGCGGCCTTGATCGGAGCAACGGAGATGCAGCAGAGTTCCGGCCTTGATCGGAGCGGCGGAGATGCAGCAGAGCAGCAGCCTTGATCGGAGCGAAGGAGATGCAGCAGAGTTCCGGCCGAGTTGTTGGCATAGCGGCAAAGCCCGGTTTTTCTTCTCGTTGCAGAAGGATGAAGTTCTTTGAGTTGTGATCGTAGCGGCAAAGCGGGCTATTCTTATGGTTGCGAGCGTAGCTGCAAATCGTGGTGGCGGATCTTCTAGTTGCGGGAGAGTCGTGCGCGTGGCGGATTTCTGGTTGCGGGAGAGTCGTGCGCATGGCGGATCCATGGGAAGTTTCGATCGGGATACGTGGGAAGAAGAAAAAATTTTGTTGCGGCTTAATTATAGGGTAGTTAATTAGGTTAGGGTTAGACTAGAATTATATTTAACATGATGGAATTTGTTGTAGCTGGTTAATTAGGTTTTATATAATGATAATAACTATATTTGTATTATAATTATAATTGTATTTGTATTTTAATTATAATAGATTGAGGAATTATTTTATCATAATATCTGGATAGACGGATGAGATTGAGTTTAGGTTAAATATGTAGATTGGATTAAAAATTATATTTCTAGCTATTTCTATCCTAATTACAATATATTAAGGAGTTATTTTATCATATATTATCTGGATAGTCGGCCGAAATAATGTTAGATTAATATATATATATATATATATATATATATATATATATATATATATATATATATGTATATATATATATATATATATATATATATATGTATATATATATATATATATATATATATGTATATATATATATATATATGTATATATATATATATATATATGTATATATATATATATATATATATATATATATATATATATATATATATATATATATATATATATATATATATATATATATATATATATATATATATATATATATATATATATATATATATATATATATATATATATATATATATATATATATATATATATATATAGATATATAGATATATTAGGTTAAAGTTTGTAATTCTATTTGTATTATTATTATAATAGATCAAGAACTTATTGTATCATAGAATATAGATAGACGACCGAGATTAGGTGTAGAAAAAAAAAATAAAAAATTGAAGTCTTATGATTTGCGGCTGGTTAGGTTTTATATAATGATAATAATTAAATCTGTATTATAATTATAATTCAATTTGTATTATAATTATAATAGATTGAGTGTTATTTTATCAAAGGATCTGGATAGACAGCTAAGATAGGGTTTAGGTTAAATATATATATATATATATATATATTATGTTAAGAATTATAATTCTATTTGTATTCCAATTACAATAGATTATGGACTTATTTTATGATATAGTATCTGGATAGAAGGCCAAGATAATGTTAGTTAAATATATATACATTAGATTAAACAATGTAATTTTATTTGCATTATTTTTATAATAGATCAAGGAGTTATTATATCATAGGATATGGATAGACGACCGAGATTAGGTGTGAAAAAATAAATAAAAATTGAAGTCTCGAATTGTTAATTTTATATAAAAAATTAAAAATAAAAATAAATTTTGTGATTGTATAATCCCTCACAAAAAATTGTACGTGACCATTAAAAATAGTTGCAATTGATTTTCATGTGTTAGCGGCAACTCTTCGTTGTAACTTAAAAATCTGTGTATTAGTTATAATAACTCATTTTTATTGACAAGATTATTTTTTTCTACTAAAACATTTTATATTTTAATGATAATATTTAGTTTTCATCACTGAACAATTTGTTTTAGTGACAAGTTTTTAAGTTGTCACAAAATTAATTTATGTTTTAGTGATGGTATTTAGTTTTCTTCACTAAACACTTAGTTTTAGTGACAATTATTGTACTTGTCACATAAAAAATTTATTTTTTACTGACGAACTTTAGTTTTCTTACTGAATACTCATTTTTAGTGATGCGTTTTTTCATTGTCACAAAAGATATTTATGTTTTAGGGACACATAAAGTTTTTGTTACTGAATACTCAGTTTTAGTGACAATTTTATTGTTGTCACAAAAAAAATTTACTTTTCAGTGACGATTTGTAGCTTTCGTTACTGACAATTAATTGTAGTGACAATCTTTCTTTATTGTCACTGAAATATTTAAGTTTTAGTAACAAATTTTAGTTAGTGTCATTGAAAACTATTTTTTAGTGATAAGTGTTAGTCGTCGTCACTATAACATTTATATTTTAGTATCAATATTTCATTCTCATAACTGAAAACTATGTTTTTATCGGTTGTCACAATAAATTATGTTTTTGTGACAATTATTTATCTCCGTCACTAAAAACATAATATTTATGACAATATTTAATTTTTGTCACAAGTACTCAATTTCAGTGACAAGTTTAATACTTATCACTAAAATATCGTCACTAAAAACCCATTTTCTTGTAGCAAGAAGCTCACACGCGAAAGGTCCATTGGCACAAACCCAATGACTTTATAAACCCCAAAAGTCTTGACGATCCTGATCCAGGTCGGTGTGGCTCAATCTTGATACAATTAGAAGTATCGTGTGCCTATCGCATGACCTCTCATCCTTGCAATCGAACTAGGGCTCAAACTCTATCGCGATCAAATTATGAAGAGTCAATTAACTCCATCTAGAGTATGGAAATTGAAGAGTTCAAATTCATCTACAATTCTAATTTGCACATGCCCATAAATAACTATAAATACCCATACTCCCCCGAGAAGAGGGTGACATTTTTAGTGCTCATGAGTTGTAACTTGGAGAAATAAAGAGTTCTTTGAAAGAGATGTATACCAAATTTCAATGCAAAGAATTAGTCTAACTTTTCGACCTTCCACCAATTATGGAGGCTTGAGATCCATCTCAGTTAAACCTCCTTAAATTTTGTCTCTTTATCCTTTTTTTTTTTTTTTTTTTTGCTCTATGATTGTTTCCCTGTAGGTCGTTAACACATATTTTCACGATTATTTCACAATTGTGAGATTCGCAGTTTGCTTGATTATTCCAACATTTCTAGGGTCTTGCTCAAGGTTTGTTCATTCCATGTCTTCCATTTTCTTAATTCCATTGTATCATATCCCACTTATATTTTATAAATAATCAAAGCCTCATCTGATGATTCTCTCGCCAGCTATTCTCGTTACTAGATTGGATTGAAGTTGAGCATTTTAAAAGTATCCTTGCAATGAGTGAATTTCAATAATTTCTTATAAATTTTGCAGGTTATTCCAATGAGCAAACTTTACATCATTGGATAGATTTCTCCATTATCTTTTCAACGCATATTTAACCATTGAAAATAGAGTTAAAATAAGAGAGAGATTATTTTTCACGAATTGCGGTCTTTCATGGACAAAAACAAGTATTTATACAATTATTTAGTCTTTAAAAAATATAGCAAAAAATAGAAAATAGCAAAAAATAAAAATCTAAAAAATAAAAAATATTATAGAAAGCTGAAAGAAAAAAGAGTGAATCTTGATAAACTGAGAGACATCAGAAAAGCCGATCATAAATATGGAGAATGACATATGTAAGCCAACGACAATTTTGATAATTCAGCCTTTAACTCTTCATCGATTTTCATAGATCTTCTTCCACCCTTCCAATCTAGCAATCTACACCATATAAGCTCTTTCTAAACTAAACTCTATATTTAAATATTGTATTTTTTGCATTGGTTTTTCATTGTTTTCTCCAATAAAACAATCATTTTTTTTTTAAATTAGAAAATTGAATGTTTTTAATCACATCATGTGAAACACACGCATACAACTAGATTTAACTTGATTTGAATTAGGGCTTAGGTCCCTGCATGGATAAGCCCCGCAAGTACGTCTTTCTTTCTCCATATTTCTCTCTTTTTAATTATTTATTTTAGTTTATGCTTATTACATGAAATTTGACTTAGTTTTTTATTTTGTTTTGCAAGGATCCACACATGTGACGGATAGGAAACTGGAGCAGATTACAGATATTAACAAGGACAAACCAACTTTTTCTTCAGTCACGAGTGGTTTGGAGTTGGCAATCACAATTTTTTCAAATTTTCAGTGACCCAATATTATTGTGCACAGATCTAGTTTCCAAAGCGAGGTCGCCACAAATTAAATTTTAATACAGTTATTTGTCCTAGATTCTATAACTAGGTACTTGTTCTTAGCTTCTTAGTCAAAATTTGAGCCCTTCTCGAGTCTAATTTATTATTTGATCCATCCATTATCTTAACTAACCTAGTCGGTAATATTTTAATATAATCATTGATCCCAAGCACGAGCTCTATTGTATTTTTTACTGAGTTTAATCCTTAAAACTTTCCTAGTTAATCACTGCAATTCATGTGATATATCAAATTATACTTGTAACGCTCTACTTGCAAACAGCATACATGACATATGTTGTTTATGATTCAATGTAATTTTATATGCCTTTCTTCATACTTTGTTATTTCTCTACTTTTGCTCATGCTCAATTTGGATAGCACGTGTTCCAATAAGTTTTTGCTGGGTTTGAACTCTGAATTACCTCCACACATATAGCAATACTGAATACTGTAGTTGATGTCTTTGAAAAGGATCAGTTGGAAGAAAATTTATAATTTTAGGAGCAAACTGATCTCTAGCAGACTATTAAAGACTTTTTATTTTTAATGTAATCATCTCTTGCCTTGTGGGGTTGTATCCGGTCTTAATTTGTAATCACATTTTTAGTGAGTTGTCCTTCTAATGTTATATCATTATCTATTCAGGGCAATATACTCTTGTAATCAACAATGTTGTAGTCATTACAAAAATTATATTAGATAATACAATATAATATTTATGCATTGCAGTATGGTAAACCTTCCTTCCTCCTTGTGTACTCTGATTGTGTGGTTATTTATTATGAAAGGCCTCATGTATCTGGTTTTTATTTGGTATCAATTGGTAAATGATATAGATGCATCATGCAATAAAATTTCTTGGGAAGTTCAAAGGTTTTTAGATTATTGTGTTCACCTATAAAGTTGTAATAATTTTTAGATTATTGTATCATCTAGAATTATGTGGAAGACTCCTAGTAGATTATGATGACTCTTAGAATTTTGAGTTATTATTTGTCCTTGAAATCTTTAAATGGGAGTGAAGTCCATGTATTATGCATCAAGTCTTATAAATGAAATCTATTTTTCTATCCACAAGAGTCTCTTCTTATTTATCTCCACTGCCTGAAATGATTTGTTTGATTCGAACGGTATCAGTAATGCCTTAATCATAACGGAGATATATTATCGAAACTTTTGGCATATAACTGTTATTCTGTGTTTGGACACTTATATTATAGATAACTGAAAAGAATTAAAAAAACCGAAGAATAGTTGTTCTATATAATTAAATTAAAATAAAGCAAAGAGACGAATCATCTCTAATGAGTTAATGCCTTTAAAATCATATCATGAATGATTATTGTTATTATTATTTCATTTGTATAGATCACATGGTTTTATACAATCGGAATATATGTCTTTAGAATCATGAGATTATAGAAATATAATATTGGTATTAGTTAGTTCCCTCAATTAATACTTATATAAGTTTTAGGAATAATATGATAAAAGATAACTATTCAAAATTTAAGCATATACCATGCCAAAAAAGTCATGATATATCAAAACTATGCAATAATTATATCATTAATAATAAGCCATTAAAGTCCCTAAATCATATAGTCATGCCCAAAAGAATAAATAGGGAAAATAATATCAATGTTATATGAACCAATTAAGTAAAAAAAAAAATACCTTCATACAAGATCCATGATTGAGGATTTGTCTTCTCATCCAAAACCGAAAAAGAATGAGTTAGTCATGCTTGACAAAGTTATCAAAGAAAAAGAAGAGTGCCTTTTATTATGAACTATGAAAAATAATGCAAGCACTAACAATTTTCAAAATATCTCAACAACAAAATAAAAACTCGCTAACTTTAAAACTCTCTCTCTCTCTCTCTCTCTCTCTCTCTCTCTGTGTGTGTGTGTGTGTGTGTGTGTGTGTGTGTGTGTATATATATATATATATATATATATATATATATATATATATATATATATATATATATATATATATATATATATATATATATTCCTCTGTATGGTTTTCTCAAATACAATGAGTATTTATAATCCCCATAAAGTTTACTTACATAAAACTAGAATTCTATCTATTTGGAAACTCTTTTTACCTAAGACTAGCATTCTTACTGTCCTCTGCTCACTTTCTCAGGTTCATCGTATCTAAAGATGGAGTAGCAGCTGAGAGGCCAGAAGTTAAGGAGTAGTTAAGTAGTGCTACAATCCTTCACCTCCCTGATCTCTCGAAGGTCCTAGACATAGCGTGTGACGTGTACAGTATATGTATAGATAATGTGTTGAGCCAAGAAAGTCATCTTTTGGCTTTTTTAGCAAGAAGTTGAATGAGGCAAAACAATGATGTGATGCCTAAGATCGAAAGTTTTCTGTGATAATGTAGTGTTTGCGTCAATGGCATCACTATTTGCCACCTAAGGAGTTCATTATTAATTCAAACCATCGAACCCTTTGTTATATCAATTCCCAAAAGAGAATAGGGTACCGACATATCTAGTGACTTGAGTTTAGTCAGGAGTACAAATTCATGCTCAAACACTACGTTGGCATTGAAAATAAAGCTATTGATATATGAAGTAGGAAATTTTGCTCTTTACAAACGATGTGTGCAAAAGTGATTGGTTTTGATCATATCATCCACAAATATCCTGCTTATCGGGAGTTGGGAGTTTGGTGACATCTACACTTTATTAACTCATGATCCTCCTACTACTATAGCAGGTTGAACGATTGTTGATGGTTTTTTATTTTAAGATACCCATCTATATATTCCCAATATTTATTTGCGTGATCGTTTGATTTGAAAAATACATGCAAAAGGATTGCTAGTCATTTTGATCGTGATAAGACCATCATCCTAGTAGAGGACTGATTTTATTGGCTTAGCATCAAGGATGATATTGTGTGAGTGGTATCACACTGCAAGGTTTATTAGGTTGCAAGGGGTAAGAAGTAAAATATAGTCTTTATACATCATTACCCATACGTTTTGCACACTGGGAGCATCCTAGTATGGATTTTATTTCAGGCCTCTCCCGAACACTTAAGAAGTATGATTCCATATTATTTGTGGTGGATAGATTTTCTAAAATGATACATTTTATTCCCTATAATAAGTCTATGGATGCTTCTCATATTGCATACATATTTTGTAGAGAGGTAGTCTGTTTATATAGTCTTCCTAAAACGATTGTTTCTGATAGAGATGTTCAGTTCATGAGTCATTTGTGGTGAACTCTATGAAAAAAAATGGATACAATGCTTAAGTTTGTTACCGAATACCATCAACAGACTGATGGTTAAACAAAGAAAATCAATCATACTCTTGGAGACTTACTTTGATATTTAGTAGATGATCATTTAACTACATGGGATATTATTGTCTATAGTAGAGTTTATATATAATAGTTAGGTCAATAGGTCTACTAGGTTGAGTCTGTTTGAGATAGTTACTAGTTATAAGTCTAGAGAACCTATAGACTCTCTTCTCCTCCGCATAGGTGATAGACCTAGCGGCTCAGTCGAGTCTTTCGAACAGCATTTGCATGAATTGCATGATCACATTCATAGACAAATAACAATTAGTAATAATGACAATAAGTCTATAGCACATACGCACAAACGAATGAAGGAATTTACAGTTGTTGTTAAGGTGAAGTTAGAGTGCGTCTAGAGAGGTTTCCTCTAGGAACCTTAAAGAAAACGTATGAGTCCTTTTAAAATAGATTGGTTCTAATACTTATAAGTTTGTGAGTCCCCATAATTTCATAATCAATCTAGTTTTTAATATCGAGAATCTGACTATGTATTAAGCTCCATTTGACTATCCATTAGTGATTCCAGATTTGCCATCATTGACTTCTGCAGGACATCAACGTTTACCAATTCATACACCACACCACCTGCTCCATAGAAAAATTCTCTAAACGAGATTAAAGACCTTTTGGATGATGAGATTATTTCGACTCTAAATAGTAGATATCAACGTTATTTTGGTATACTGGTATGGACGTTCAAACTCAAATTGCACTTTACTGTGCACCAAAGAAGTCTAGAAATTCAAATTGGATTTGCTTGATGAGTATCACTTTCGTCATTCACCAGATTCTCATATTTTCAAGCTGGAAAAAATTGATGGAGATCAGATAAGAATTTATGATTGAGTTTGATTTAGATAGGATTTTTAGCTAGTGTTTATGTTTGATTTGAGTTTTGATTTAGATTTTTATTAGAGTTTTAGTCTTATCTTTATTATTAGGATATTTTATAAATATGTATTGTGTGTTGGATTTTAAATGAATAATGAAATATTGAAAATTTGAGAAAACCCTTGTATGGATTTGCAAGCAAAAAAAATGTTTTCTTGTGGATTCGTTGATTGGGTGTGAATTGGTCTGTGTGGATTTCCAAATTTCCTTTGTTCTTACTTAATTTTTCCAAATCTCTAACCCTAATTCTGCTTTTGTATTGTGCCATGCTGTCTCACTCTAACTCTCTCACAACTAAAACTCTGAAAACTCTTTCCTTCAATATTTTCGTAAAAGTTGGGTCTTATGCCGGATTGCGCTCGATAATTTTGATAGCTTGCATGTATATTTTTATCTCATTATTTTAAAAGAAATAAAAACATATTGCTCTCTATCAAGGCTCTGAAATAATTCATTTATTTACATTTTTTTTTCATGTATTGGCTTGAAGGAAGGACGCTTGTTTTAAAGGCAAAAGGCCAAGGGGATAGAGTACCTGTGATCCAGGGATTTCCAACAATCGTGTGTGCAAGACGGCAGGTTATGGTCATTCTCTTCCACTAGAGAACGTGGAGGACAGGTAATTGGCACAATCGAAGATTTATGTTATTGTAATATTGAATTTTTTATACAATTTTAACTCTACTCAGCATAACATAATTAATTATACGATTTTAAAATAAATATTTACCCATATTTTGTAATAAACAAATAACTCCTCCCTCCTATTAGATTTTCCTGGTCCCCACCTGATTCTTTCTAATAGGAGAAGGCAGATTGCCCATTTTTACAATTAAAAAAATATTATTGTTATTATGTTTAGCTATTTGATTTATTACCATCCAACGAGTTATGAAAGGTTATATCACCGTTCACTATAAAAGCAGGATAATATGCAAATAAGGAGAATTTGAAACTGGTCTGATTCTGTTAGTGTTTTATATTGTTTATCTTTTGAATCATCAAATACAAATTGATGTATTAATTTATGTCATTCAGAAAATTCAATAGTGGTAATAAGCAGTCACTCATTTTAATCCGATGGATTAGATCTACATCTGAAGACTTCTTATGACTAGAAATATTATATTGTGTATTTTTTCATTCATAACTGATACGTATTTCTTTATTCATAACTGGTACTGAATGGCGTTTTAGAGAAATGAGTATGCAGGAGACGATAATCTATGAGAGAGTGGTGAATTATACGTTTCTACTCTCTCAAACATCATTGAGAACCATTTGCTATAATAAACTCCCAATGGAGATTTTAGGTGTGCAGAAGGTGTTTCCTCTAGTCTGGTATCATTACAGCCTTGATTAGTATTATATTGATTCCTTTAAAAGAAGAATAATTACAAAATTGCGTGTCTAAACATTTTAGTTGAATTTGAAAATTTCCTACTAAGAAAATTTTATGTATATAATTTGGTAAATTAAGTGAGTCCGTTTTTAAGCAGATTATAAATAGATGACCCTCCCTTCTGAGATTTACCGAATCCACTAACTCGTCCTTAGATATTGGAAATCACCTTCATACATTATAACTCTCCATTACTTCTGAAATAATTTTGGACTTAATCAGAATGTAACCAAATATTATATCCTACCTTGCATTACGGTTAGGCATTAGAAGAACGATCCCTGCCAAAAGAAAAGGCACGAGTAACATGTCAAAAATCACTCTTTTTTATGGGAGTTTACATCCATATCGCAAAAGGGTTAGTAATATGTCTTGTTTAGTCCCATGACATTGTGCTTATGCAAAAGGTGATACTTTCACAATTTTTTTTCTTTTTCCTTATTGTTGTTTTATTCCTTTTTTTTATGCTCTACTCTCTCCATGCATCAACTTAGCATACAGGATCTCTTAACCAATATATGAAGAGCTGGATTATATTCCTTTGTCGTGTACAGTGGCTGGCCCAACATGACCCAGCCAATCTCGCCAACCACTTTATGGCCACGCCCACACCACAAATCTATCGAAACCTTCACATGATTTGGTATCCTTCAGGACATTATCTTGGTAGATCAGATATATGCTTTGGTTAAAATCACACATCCTTACTTCATCAATATGGGCTTCGGAATATACATAGATATCACTCATCGTCTCCTCACCATTCCTTGCTTATTATACTTGAACCATTACGATTTTTGCGTGTAGACATTTCGTTTTAATTGATGACTGGCTAGATTAATGAGTTAAGTACAAGATCGAGTGCAAAGTATTATCCTCTCTTTTGAGGACCCAACTAGCATTTTTTTTTTCTTTGAGAACCAACTTGATCAGGAACAAATACTTTAGATCTCGTCTCTTTTTTGTTTCTCTTGAAGGCATATTTCGAGAGATTCATGAGTATGGTGCTGCAGTGGAGAATGGTATGGCCCAATGTGTCTCATATATAGCTAGGCATTTTTCTCATAAAGAATCTGTTGACTTGTTCCCAAGAATATGGTATAAAATTGGAACCAAGTGGTATTGGCATCTCTTCAAGTCAATAGGTTGATCTGGTTAGGACTGTATCATTTGTTAATGATATAAATTTGGAGTCAAATCTATTTTTAGTTTGTTTGCTCACATGATGCAGAAGTCTTGATATGCTTATAAATGATGATCTTGAACATAAATAATGGTGCAAAACTTACTAGCTCTACAAAGTATGCAAATAGCTCACAAAAGTGTTGTCTTCGATGGATATCATATATAATGAAGTGGTCAAAATGATATAATCAATCGCAACACAATTTAAAAAACTCAAATAATCATATAGATAGATGATGACAAAGATTTTTACACGGAAAATCCAAAAGAATAAAAAACTATGGATGAATGACACTACACTACGATCAATGTCAATTATAAAGTTTACCCCATAACTACTAGATAGCCACAATAATTAATAGCTTGTATCTAATTTTACTACTAAATAGGCCACAGTAAAAATCCCAACTCTTGAACTATCATAAATCTCATAATGTTACATGTCTCACAATCACAGAACTAGAGATATAGCGAAAGAAATAACACATGAGTACACGCTAGAGAACATGTAGACTAAATTATGGAAGAGATGTAGATAAACAATAATCTCCAATCTTCACTGAACAACACTATGATCTTCTCTAGGTTCGAACCTCATGAAACTCTCCAAATTTCCTCTTCTTTTCTTTGTTAGCTGTATTTTTTATCTTGAAGAAGATAGCATATAAATATGGATTTTTCTATCTCCAAATTAATTACAAATTCATTTTTAAATCTCCTCCATCAATATTAGATCAAAAAGGCTAAAAGCAATTTGTATTCAATTCAAATAACTAATAGTGTGAGTTAAAAATCAATCAGATTTGATCTACATTTTTAACTACCCAGCTATCAGTTGGTCTACTAGTAGATTGTCTCGCATTAAAAATAAAATCCATCTACTAGTAGAGTTGTTCATAGATGCAGGAGCTATTTAAAATTCCTTAGACATACCAGGAGGGTTATCGGTAGCTTATCACTTCTGTTAAGCTCTCCGTTGAGCAATCGATAGCTGCTTACAGATATTTTGCTTTTTTTGGCTTTTTCTTCATGTTTTTGATATGTTTTTGCCAAATAACAAACTATGATAGGATCTCAAAATCCTAACAAATGTTATAAAGTCAATTGTGGTGGTCTAGACGGATTTGATTTCCTTACAGAAAATAATAGCTAGGTTGAAGAAATAAATATAACATAATATAAAATAAATTAGAGAAATGTGTAATGTGTCTTGCCAAAGAATAATAGTAATTATATCTTACATATAATCAGCTGATTTATATTTTGCATAAGATACGTCCAACTTATTTTAGAATAACAATTTACTTACACTTGATATATAAAAGATATCAGATAAACACTAATTAAATCTATTCGCTCATTTCTACCATGCTAAACTGTAAACACGAGAGTATTATAATGATGATGAACTTTACATGACGCACACTGATTTTGAATTCTAATAAACATTTATTAGGTTTAAAATGATAATAAATTCAAAATGATACATTCATCAATCTGCATATGCACAAATCTAGAAGGGTAGACTTTTTGAATAAGAGATCAAATGAAAGATGCGAGATACGATCACCTAAGTAATAAATTTTATTTTGGAATTTTTACGTTAAATATTCCACCATGGCCTATATGTGACCACTTTAGGTGAAATAGACTAATTTTGTTTCAAAGTGAACTAAATTATAATTTGGAACTTATTCTTTCGATGTCATAGCAAATCTTCTTACACTATTCTCGTACCAAACATAATAGAATCACTTTATATAAAAGATTCCAAGTCATTTTTGACGAGATTATTTGAACCAAAGACCATTACAGCTAGCTCGTTCAAGGTATGTAAGCATTCCAAGGGTCAGTTAGTGGCACAAGAATATACGTAAGGCCAAAGCTAGGGTTTAGAAGCAGTCTTTAGATTCTCAAATAAAGGTTCAAGATGCTCACAACTTACCGAGAATCACTCAATAAATGGTAAAGGAGCCTTCCAACTAATTGTACAATCTCGAATCATTCATATGGTAAAGGAACCTCCCAGCTAATTGTATATTCTCTCTCTCTCTCTCTCTCTCTCTCTCTCTCTCTCTTCCCCCACAGGACTGACTTAGTTGTACACTCCAGTTCATTTTCACACATACATGTCCATTCAAACTTCAGAGAACTTTTGGGTCCATTCTTCATGTGCCTTCAACTTCACTAGCGGATTGCTTTCTAAGATCTTCGGTAGCAGTACTCATGATTTGAATGTTTTACACCTGACTATAGAGTGTGTAACCATATGCATGCATTTCAATTATGGCCATGCTATTTCCAGAGAAACTTCCAACGTTGACGATTTGGAGATTTTAAATCGTGAAGCAACATTTGGTGAGGGTCACAAAGGTTGAACTAAAGCAAAGAATCATGTAAGATTTGGTGCGATGGAAATCAACCTAACACAGTTGCATGCATGCATGCATGGAAGTGGAACAAGTAGGGACACTTTTTAGGTTACCTAGTATTGAGGCTTTAGAATCTTTGCATAGCCAAAACGTGGGCATTGTTCTAGAAATATGCACCGCAAGTTGAAGTTTCTTGACTTTAGGCTTCCCTATGGTTGATTTTTTGTGGAATGTCGAACAATTAACTCACCAATTGCACTGCTAACGTAACGTGCACCAATCTTCACATGTTGAGAGTATTGTCATCATGCATCTCAATAAATGAAATAAGATCTTCATCACTTTCTAAAGCCACTTTGCGTGAATATTGGGATTTTGGCTTTTAATGGTAGATTTCAACATTTTGGTTGCGTTCAAAATTTGGCTCCTTCCTTTATGGGGTTTTATTAATGTGATCTTTACTTGTGTGAAGATATTTGATGGGTTACTTGGTAATCCTTTCCTGCTATTTCTAGTTTAAAAACAATATGTACCGGATATTATTGTGTTAGGGGCAATTCACTGTGTAATGCTCGAACTAGAAAAGAAATAACAACAAATTGTTGCAAGTGATGGAAATAAAAATTTTAGAGCTAGCTAATGTGATGAGAAACTGCATTTTTATTTTTTGTCTTTGAAATTTGTTATGTTTTATTTTGTGTGCGAACCACGGGAAGTCCTCCCTTTCATTAAACGAGAATATAATGAATCATACATATCAGTGAAATAAATTGAGCTGTAAACTTGTAAAGAAAATAAAATACATTTTCATTTACGAAAGGGATTCAGTCTACAAATCTTTACGATTTCAGGCTCTGTGCTACAAGAAAATAGGGAATTCGTGACTAAAAATTCGTGACAACTATAAAAATTGTCACGAAAGAAGGGTATTTTGTGACAATAAAGAAAACTTGTCACGAAAAATGATTTTTTGTGACGATGAAAAATATTCGTCATATAATCCTCGTTTTTAGTGACAACGTATTAAATCTCGTCACTAAATATCTATTTTTAGTGACATTAAATATTTGTTGTCACAAAAAAGATATTTAATGACGATTTTTTTGTGACGAAAGTAAATATTGTCATTAAACTAGAGTATTTTGTGACAACAAATAAATTTTGTCACTAAAATTTATGATTTATTGTGACGAAGATAATTATTCGTCACTAAACTGGAGTATTTTGTGACAACAAATAAATTATGTCACTAAAATTTATGATTTTTTTTAACGAAGATAATTATTCGTCATTAAACTGGAGTATTTTGTGACAACAAATAAATTATGTCACTAAAATTAAGGACTTTTTGTGACAAAATTAATTATTAGTCACGTAATCCTAATTTTTTACTGACGTACTGAAAATTGCAATTAAATATTTGTTTTTAGTGACGATTTTTTTTTAATTGTCACAAATTTGTTCTTCATTTGCGAATTTTTTGTGAGAAATGTAAAACTTGTCACTAAAAGAGAGCATTTTGCAACAACAAATAAACTTTGTCGCGAAAAATTCTAATTTTTTAGCTACGAAATTAAATAGTTGACACAAAATTCAATTTATATTTTAATATTTGTGATAATTATCTATATAATTTTCATTAAAGTGTTTTTGTAATGATAAGAATGTTATATAATTTGGTTTATTTTTAAATTAAATATTGGATTTCTCTTTTGAGGGATATTCTAAATGCGCACAACATTTACTAGTGAGCACCACATTTACAATAGGGGGAAATTGTGCTCAATAGTTAAATGTGGTGCGCATTTAGAATTTCCCCCTTTGATTATTTTTCCGAACTTAACTTTGATCTCGGGACACTCTAAATGCGCACAGTATATCACTAGTGAGCACTTTCCCCTTTGTTGTAAATCACTTTATATGTAGTGCTCACTAGAAAATGTGGTGCGCATTTAGAATCCCCACGCATCAGGGAGAATAAATTGACTGTTCATCTTCCCAAAATTCCCAAAATTCGTTAACTGATTTTATCTCCTCCAAAACCCTAATTCTCCCACCACCGCGAGAACACCCCAACCGCAACCTCCATTGTCATCCTCCGCCACCACATCCGACTGCCCCACGACACCGGCGCACCCTCGCAAGCCACGAAGCGAGCCCAGGCTTGATCGCCCTCGCAATCCGCCGGCGATCGAGACCGCCCTAACTCCGGCAGCGAGTCCAGGCGATATCCGTTCCTCGCTCAAGCCACCAAGAGAGAACCGCACTCCCTCGCAAGTCGCCGTCGAGAATATCCACTTCCAGCGATTCTCCATTCGGCTGCCACCTTGCTCAAGCCACGAAGACAGTTCGGTCGCTCTCGCAAGTCGTCGACGAGACTGTCCAACTGTAGCGAGACCAGCGCCAACTGCAGCCGTTTTTCGTCCTCTCTCGTTGAATCGCCCTCAAGGTAAGCTCTAAATCAAATGCAAGCAACTTGTTCTTTTCCATCAAGAAAACTTGTAACTCTGCTGTTATTCTCCCTTTTTCCTTTTTTATTTTATATTTTTTTTTATTTCACTTTGTTTTGGTTTTTTTCTGCCTCTTTTACTAATGAGTATACAGACCTAGAAATTAGAATCTAGGTTTTTTCATGCAACCAAGGGCAGAACCAGAATATATATATATATATATATATATATATATATATATATATATATATATATATATATATATATATATATATATATATATATATATATATATATATATATATATATATATATATATATATATATATATATATATATATTACAATTAAACCAAAGAATGAACTTTCTAATGCATAAAGCAAACCAATGTTCATTAAATAAAAACTTGCCATGACAGTTTTCAAAATATATAGGTAAGGAATTGCCCATGCCAAGAATCTAATTCTGTAATAGCTCTGCAAAAATATTTTACTTTTGGGTTTTCTTGAAGTAGTGTTCTATTTAATGCATTAAATTAATTGGACTATATATGAACAATTTTGTTATTATAAAATGGTTTGTAGTTATTATTGCCTCTGATTCATCGAATTCTATTAGCATGGGCTATATTCAGAGCTCCTTCACTACTTCATTTTTTAAAAATCTAGTTAGTTCCTTTTCTGTATGAAGAGGCTTGCATTTTTGAGCCGGATATACTTAACGTATAAGCAATTCGAGACGGATGAAGAAAGACTTGCCAATACGCCTGATGACATTTCACCTTAAGGATGGGCTAAGTTGATAGAGCATTTTTCATCGGAATCATTTCGGGTTATGTTATTATCTCATATGATTATATATATATATGTATGTATGTATGTATGTATGTATGTGTGTGTGTACATACATACATATATAAATACATACATATACACACACACACATACATATAGGGACATATATATATATATATATATGTATGTGTGTGTGTATATATATCAATATTATTTTCGTTATTGATGAATTTATATATATTTTTTAAATGCAGAAGAGGAGTCAAATAAATTCAGAGAATAGAGAAAAGCTGCTCACCAAACATACTTGTGGGAATAAATCATTTGCTGAGATTGAAGAATCAACTGTAAGTTTTACATAATAATTAACTTAGCAATTATGTACTCGATTATACTTGACAATTATGATTATCACATTAAGTCAAATGACCTATTGTAGAGGGATCTTGAGACTGGAGAGAAGGCACGACCTGATCAAGTTTGGCTAAAACAACATACTAAAGTGACCAAAGATGGAGATTTACAATGGTCGGATTCGAAATCTAAAGAAATCCATGTAAGTCTTTTTGACATTTTATATAAACTGCATATAGAAAACCATGAACTTTGGGAATACACCTTTAGTGAATAACACATAAAAAAAACTGAAATATATTTTTCACATTTTATTGTTATGTGTTAAGCTATTTTTCACATTTCAGTTCCTAATCATGTGACACTGGTATTTTTCTGCAAAGACAATATAATTAGCCTACATATTTGTATGGCCTGTTCTTAATCTTGCGACTCTGTAGTACTGTCATGGAAGACAAATCTATTGTGTACTTAGAAAGATGCTATACAGTAAAGTAAATTAAAGTTATATACAAGCAAATTTGAAAGTTCAGGAGAACTATGAATTTGTTGAAAACCTGGTGGCCAACATGAAAGCATTTGATTTTAGGATACCTTAAGTGATATTGTGAGGTAACTGGTGTTAATGTTAGGAAAAAGAAGTTTTGAAGATGCAGTATGTGATTGTATTTAATCATTTCTTGAATTATAAATTTGCTTATCATTGATGTGTGGGGATTGTTCTGTTTTCTTCTCTCTCTCTCTCTGAAACATGATACATATTTTCATGTCTATGTCTATACTACTGAAAAGTCCTCATAATGCATTATGACACATTAAATCAAATTTATCCTATACATAGACATACAACCCCACTTATTCGAATAAGTGAGATACAGTTAGCACTCTCCACATCCATACCATATATTTAAATGGAGCAGATAGCAATATCCATAATATTATGTCTATATAGTTAGTGCAATAAAATGGACATTATAGTTGTTGCATTAATTAAAATGGACATTATTTGATAAACAAAGTTTCAATACTATTCTTGAAAGTTAGTGCAATAAATAGTGTTGATTTGTTTTCCCATTATAGAAATTATAATTGGTTTTATCTTAATTCAGGAGGAACTACAACAGCTTGTTATGCAGCAAACACAGGAGGGTCAACCACAAATGACTAATGATGAGATTTTGATTAGTGTTTTGGGAGAAAAATCAGGTTATGTCCGTGGAAAAAGAGCAGGAAAAAAACCTCCAACTAAAAGGACAAGACAAGATGTGGAAGAGCATGTACAGAGGGCTGTTACTGAAGTCAAAGATTCGATGAGAGAAGAATTTGAAGAAGTCAAGAATGCAATGAGGATGGAGTTTGAAGAAAAAATTAGAGAGGCACAAACCGAGGTTCAAGCTCAGACACAAGATGAAATTAAGTCACATATTCGAGCTGAAATACAAACTGAGTTCGATTCAATGCTTCAAGAGCGTATGGCTGTTTTATTCAATTCTATGCAACTATCCAAATCTTAATTGTTTAGTGGTTAATTAGTATTATTCACTATTTGGACATAAACTATTTGTTTTTTGCAATGGTGAACTTATTTAATATTGGGATAAAACTTTTGAATATCTGTAATGAACCTAAACATGTTATTTTATATGCATATTTCTATTGTTAAATGTGTTATTTTATATGCATATTTTTATTATTATTGGACTTGTTGATTCGTAATATGTTGTTAAATTATATGTGATTGTTATTAGATCAGGTTTTATTATATTAAATGTACTGTGATTCTTGAATGTGATGATATTTGTATTTTTGATATTTGTTATAACAGAATATGTATATTTGTGACATATGCCATGTGTTGTCACTGATGAAGAAGTTTGTGACCAAATTGTTGTCACTAAATCAGTTTTTAAGTGACAAAATTTATTGTGAGTAAATATCTTCTTTAATGACAATTTTCTATTATTGTCACTAAAAAAATATATCGTGACGACAAAAATTGTCACTAAAAGGAGTATTTAGTGACAACAACAATTGTCACAAAATATGATTTTAGTGACAAAATATATCACATGTTGCTATTCATCTTTCGTGACAACAAAGTTTCTCACAGAAGAGGGTATCACGTAACAAAATATATATTTTTTGTGACAATCGTAAATCGTCACATAATGTATATGGTGACCACTACTGTTGTCACGAAAGGAAGCATTTTAGTGACAATTAATAATGTCACAGTAGGCACTTTATAGTGACGATATTTACTTGTCACGTATTGTATATGGTGACAATTATCATTGTCACGAAAGGCAGACATTAAGTGACAACAAAAATCGTCACAGTAGAACCTTTTAGTGACAATTAAATGTCATCACTAAAGATATACTTTTCGTGACGAAATCATAAAGTCGTCACGGATGGCTTTCGTAACGGAGGTATACGTAATAATTGAAAGTCGTCACGAAAGTCATCACTAAAGAGTTTTAGTGACGATTTTCATGTTTTTAGTGACGATTTTTCTTGTCACAAATTCCTTGTTTTCTTGTAGTTACAAGTGCACAAAAAAAAAAAGAAAAAAGAAAAAAAAAAGAGTAAATATTAGTAATACATATATAGGAACACGGGGATTTATGTGACTCATCTCCCAGCGGACTACATCCACAGTTGTCAGTCTATATATTTCCACTAGCCATATAAAGACTCGATACTTGAAAGGGGATACACACTCCATTGCGTACTGTTTCAAAGCCTTCAAGGATATCTGTCATAGTTAAGAAGTCAATAGCAAGCTGATACTTCAATCATCCCATTCTCATCGGTGTGGGGGACAAGGGCTATAGTTCTTTGAAGATTAATATAAAGTGAGCATTTAGATCTTCAAAACGTTAATGGTTACATGACCAATAGTCAGACACAAGCCAGTTTTCACATTAATATGAGATGACAGATATTATTGTTCGCAGCAGAAATTTGCTTTCTTTCCATTGAAATAATTTAATTACAATAGAAGTGAACAAGAAAAAGAATAAACGAGAGAATTTATATTTATCTCTCTCTTTTACAATGAATTGTGGGATCTCGTAGCGATGGGATCTAACTAGTAGTTCATTTTGAAGATCTGACGACGATGATCTTCTCTCTTGAAGATGATGGCGGCTGACTTGATCTTGATCTTCTCTGGTCTTCACGAATTCAAGGCTCTCACGCGTAACTCGAATTCTCTAAGATGCGAAAAAGATGATCAAAAAAAATCCCTAGGATTTTCTCCAAGGGGTATTTATAGCCTTGGGATAATATGAGAGTTTCTATCTAAATAGAATTTGTATTCATCAAGAATTCCAATCAAATATCTTAGTTTTGATTTAAATCTCTTGATTTAGAGTTCTGATCGGACTTAATTTGGGTATTTAGAGAAGCCCAAATTTTAATCTCAATCAATTTAGCATTCTGGTTATCTGCTTACGCGGAGCTAATCGCATTAAAACGCGGAGCTAAGAAATCAGAACGCGGAGCTATTGATTAGCTCCGCGTTTTACTCATACACGGGGCTAGAATAGCCAAACACGGAGCCACTAAGTTAGCTCCGCGTTCTGTTATGGAAAATCTCTTTTTTTACTTAAAAATTTTCACTGCCAACAGAACCCCCTCCAAAGTTTTCAAAATGGCTTAAAACTTAGCAAATTTTGAAATAATTTGGATCTTCAAATAGAAACGCGGAGTTAAAACACCAAGTTATCTTCGCCTTTTGTATACTTGCGTGGAGCTAATAGCTTCGCGTTTCAATGGGTAACTACTCAGTAATTGCTCTGATTCTCACGTCGAATACCAAGAAGCGGGTTTTCTCATTTAAATAGAGTTCTAACTCTTCTTCTTCCTCACTTCATTCGAAGAGATTTCAAGAACCCAGAGATCAGAGTTCTCAGGCTAGGCGACCGAGCGTTCTCCGCGACTCAACCGGTTTTCCCATCGATTTTTCATCGATTTCTTCAGCTTTTCTTCAAGATCAATGGCACCCAGAAGATCACGACATCGCGCGCCTCCTCACCATCGGCGGCCGGCACTAGTAGCGGCGGCAGCGGCAGAGGCAGTGGCCGTAGCGGCGACGCTGTGTTTGCCGCACCCATTGGTGGTAAAAACCTCTGGATTTGGACACTTTAGGACAATTTTGGAGTGATTTGGCTCGATTTTGACCTGCCAATCACCTTTCTAACTGGCAAAATCGCCGTACTCCGGCCGAATGGCTTGGAGAAGAAGGAGAAGACCTCTAGTCTTCCTCCACGCGAAGTTATCGCGTTATCTTCGCGTTTCTAAACGCGAAGTTTTTTTTGCTAACTGTCGCGTTTTTACGCTTGGGTACAAATTTAGCTTCGCGTATGTAAACGCGAAGTTATCAACTTAGCTTCGCGTTTCTTATTCAAACGCGAAGCTATCATTCTATCTTCGCGTTTCTTTAAAATGCGAGGCGATCTTCTTAGCTTCGCGCGGAGTTATCTTTAACTCCGCGTTTCTATACTTAGCAAATTTTCTTATTTGTAGAAACTTTTCTAATTCTTGATTCTTCTCTTACAGTTGACTACTCAGCGGATCCACTCTTCCAAGGACATCACTTCGGCTATGGCGGGGATGCAGACTCAATCACCCAGTTTCGTTTCACCATCATTTTTGCCGCATACAAGCCGGGCTTGAGGGATCGCAGGGAGAAACTAATCAGATACAACCCTGCTACTGCACGGGATATCGTTACTGATGCTCCTTTCGAGGCCATGAAGAAGCCGGCGTTCCTCTTTGGAGACGCTATAGAGCACTCTGATGAGATCCTGTTTGAAGAAGAGAGCAAATGGCTCTATCAGAATGGTGACTTGCTTATGTTTCTACCTGATATGGAGCGCAGCTACCTTCTGGTATATCTTCAGAGGTTATCATCTCATCGCGAGTTAGAATAGGAACTAACACGGGAATATGACGGGGTTTCAATAGGCAAGTTTGGTGCAAACGGTACTTTCCAAGATGGTCCCCCTAGATGTATTACTGGGCTTTTTCCAGGCAGAGTCACCAAGGAGTACCCTGTTGGTGAGGTCCCGACTCGTGCTAAGACTTTTCTTAGCGAGTTCTTGGCCAAGGATGGTCAATATCCTGCCAAAGATTTCTGGATGCCCAAGTGGATCCATTCATCGGGCAACATGTGGTGGTTCAGGCTCGTTAAATATGTGTTGGACACCCATGAGCGGACCCTGAAGGAAATTGGCTTGTACAAAGCCATTAGAAACGTCCAGTTTGGCTTACCTCAGAGTTCATACCACCTTTTCAGCCTGCTGGAGATGTATAACCCCGAAACTGGCACCTTCTTTACACCCGTGGGTGAGTTAAGATTTGCTCTCCATGAGATATTTGAAGTGTCGGGATTATCAATGGGCGAAATCCCTTATGAGGAATATATCCCTACCGCTGAAAAACTGAAGGTGTTGAAAGCGGGGGACGAGCACATCTACCAAACTTATTGGGAGATGATATGTCACTACCACATTTGTGCCGATCTGGCTGGAGTGAGGAATCAAGGGATCGGCCATAAGAAGTGGGCAGACTATCACTTCATCAACATGAAGGAGAGTCTCCCTATGGTTCGTGGGTGTCCTCCCATGAGCATAGAAGAAATAAAGGAGAGCATCTCCAAGCTGAGAGCCACAACTTATATTACTGAATCCAATGAAGGGGGATTCAGTCCAGACACTGTCTTCCAGAGCTTTCACTTCCAAGCACAGTTCCCGATTTCGGATAGAGGTCTGCTTGCAGGCTTTTTGATGCTCTGGTTGAAGAGATGTGTCGTCCCATCTTTGCCTAAGGAGGCCATTGCCAAGAACGTTGTCTATCCAGCCGTTCTATTGGCCTATGGACGACCATTCGGGCTCCTGCCAGCAATGGTCAGTAACCTCCAGAGCAGACTCCAGGCCCTCTGCAACAGTTTCATGCAAGCAGAAAAGAACAAAGGCAAACCTGGAAAGGGTAAAGCAGTAAAAGAGACTACTACGGTGAAGACACCGCACCCTAGGGTGGAAATGCCCTACACATACTTAATGGCGTGGCTAATCATGCACTGCCCGTCGCTGATGAGTGCTGCGGATTACAACCCGATCGACAAACCGTTCTTCGTAGAGAAGTACGAGCGTTCCACTTGGAAGAGCTATTATATGTCGGTTATCCGTAAAACACTCCGCCACCACCAGAACTATGAGATCTTCCGCTGCTTCCCAGATTTCTCTGGAGGAGAGTATGGATCTAAATTCAAAGATATTATGTGAGCCAACAACTTCACCAGTTTATCTTCGGGGGCTTTCTGGTGGCTATTGAATATTCGCCCCAGACACTTGGTGTACAGGCAGGACACCATGTGCTATATAGAGCCATATATTCCTAACCGATTTGCTCGTCAATTCTGATATTCTCAGCTCTATATAGGGAATCCAAACAAGGGGCTAGCGTACGAAGGGAACCTGTACGCAGGAGCACGGGGCTGGTTCCATTTTGTTGCTGGAGGAACCAGAGCTGAATTCTCATTGCCCCAAAAGGTGCCAGACTTAAATATGACTTTGAGCTTCTGCACCTGATACAGCATTGCAAACGCCGACGTACCCAACTTCTCTATCAACCACAGTTGCTGTAAGGAGATAGAGGCCTTTTACTCTCGCAGTAAAGGGACCAAGAGAGTGAGGGTAAAGGGAATGGACGAGTTTCTAGACACAGTGGCTGATCCGTCAGATGCAAGTGACTCTGACAGAGATGATGGTGTCGATGATGACGGCAACGCTGGTGGTGCTCCCCAACCTGTCGTGACTCGTTCTCGGAGTCCGACTATAAAACATCGGGGGCCCGTAAGGGGTGAGCCAGCTCGGAAAAGAAGGAAGCCAGCCGGGGAAACACTGGTGATCCCCGAAGAGGCAGCGGTCAAGTTTGCCACTGACTTGCTTGCTTCGACCCTGCCTTCTGGGTCGGCAGAAGAGAACAGGTCTGCCGAGGTCTGCAGTGCCACTGAGGCTACGACCCTGCTGGCCATGGGATCTGCTGAACACACTACGATGTTACCTCTATGTAGCGAAACAGGTGTGCTTCTGGAGTCGGCCACAGCTCCTCCCACAAGTCCAACCACAGGACTTGTATCCCCTGGTATGGTTCTCTCAGATTTTATATTTTTTGTTTTGTTTGTTTTCCCTATATTATATGTAACACTCCTTATTTGTTTTCTAAGATGCAGGTAGTCAGTTTCACTCTCCTATGCACTCAACTACCAGGATAAAGTCTGAGGAGCTGGTGGATTATTCTGGCACCACCGGGTCGGTGGGTGGATTGGGTAGTTCTGTGAATGAGTTTGACGCATACTTCACTCCGGCCTCATGCTTAGTTCCTTCATCGACTCCTCCCATTGATGAATTAGGGAGTGATGATAGAACTGATGCTGTCGTGCCCAGGGATGCTCCTCCATCTCCGAGTTTACCGTCTCCAACTCCAGCGGTCTACTCTGAGGATACCTTCCCCGTCATCGTTGGTGTGCTTGCTACTCCTCATCCTGCTGTGCTAACGCCGTCAACGATAATGGCCGTTGAGACACCGGTGACTCCTCCTGCTCCAGCTCGCTTGCCAACAGGGGATGAAGACAACTTTAAGTTCTCGTTTGAATCTACTTCCGTTACAAGAGGAGTTTTCGGCGAAGACACTCCAACATCTACCCCTGCTAGCGGAGTTGCTCGTCCTACTAGTACCGATGATACTTCTCCTCGAGTTCCTAATTCTGCCAAGTCACTATTGGCTTTACTGGCCCTGCATGTTATGAGTCTGGTACAGGGACGAGCTTCTTCGTCGACTCCTGCAAAAACTACTCCTCCTCTGGCTACATCTTCCTTGGTACTATCCGTGCTAAATATGGACATTGTGGACCCTCTTGAGGAATTCTTCAACCACAGCGTTAATAATTTTATGCGGCTGCTAAGGAGGTGTATTGGGATGATCCTGGATGGAAGAGATTTTCTTGAGCTCGAATGCCCGATGTTGGCCAGTTACTTGGACAATATTGAAAGGATTGGAGGGCGTGACCGAGCAGCTCCTTAACGAGCCCGCCTAGAAGCCTTAGAAGAGCAGGTGCAAACGCTGAACACAGTTCGCCAAGCGGATGTGGAAGCGATCACCGAGATTGAGGTGGCGCGGCTACGAGTAAAGTTGACAACTCGTCAGGAAGAGCTGAGGCGCCAAGAGGAAGACTGGTCTCGTGAGTTGGCAGAACTACGAGCCAGCCAGGAGTCAGTTCTCTGGGGGCTGGAGATGGCGGACTTTGAAATTGAGGGGAGCCAAGCAGCTATCCTTAGAGCCAAGGAGACTATCGCCAAAGCTCAAGCTATTTTAACAGCCAGTGAGTCTCGATTAGGGGAATCCGTTAAGAAACGGGAGGAGCTGATCCTTCGACAAGGACAGCTTGAGCAAGAAAGCATGATGAGGAGTCGTTCCATCGAAGAATCTCGTCAGCGGTTGGCCCAACAACTTGCAATAAATGACGATGATTTACGCCGGCAGGCTCAATACTCTGTGGAAGATACTCGTCGTCGAGTTATTGATGAGACGACAAATAAGTTAAAGCTTTTGGAAGAGCCTTAACTTCCCTGCATTTATTTATTCTTTATAATAAAGAACTCAATCATTCTTTAAATTCTTTATTTATTTATTTTTTATAACTTTATTCTTTTAATTTATGAATAAAAATAATTCTTTTGATTCTTTTATCTGTTGGCTACAAAATTTACTTGCACAATAAATAACTTGTCATCAAATTTGTTTAAACAATCCAAGGCTCATTTTGCGTAACTTAGATTGTTGAAACCAACCAGGTCACAATTATTAACCCCAGTAAAGCCCTTTTAAATAGAGCTAAATGACGGTTTGGCGAAAGTGTTTAACTACTTTTACCAAAATGATCGGGTTAGGATCATTAACTTAGACAGAGGCGCTTAATTGCACATGCCTTAGTTTGATGGAGGTAGTTCAAGACTCTTATGCTTAACTTGAACTGCTCATACCAAAATAATCTGGTCATGATCATCAGATTTCGGCAGAGGCGCCTAATTGCACATGCCTAGTCCAAGTGCTCATATGCGTAACTTGAACAAGTGGATGGTTATACTTCTAAGGATATGATCCAGATGTGATAGTCACTCTATCACCATTCTGGTTCTTTAGGCATGGTATTTCTTCAAAAATTTGTCGTTGATCGGCATCATCAGTCTATCACCATTCTGGTTCATTAAGCGATAGGCTCTACTAGAGTATACCGTTTTCACGATGAACGGTTCTTTCCACTTGGGTTCAAATTTACCCTTAGTCTTGTGGGTTAGAATCATTGACATTTTAAAAACCAGAACCAAGTCTCCTTATTTAAAAGTTCTTAGTTTAACGTTCTTATTGAACGCTTGCGAGATTCGGGCTTGATACAGCTCAATTTGTTGTTGTGCCCGAAGACGTTTTTAATTCAACACTTCTAATTCTCGCAATCTTTGTTGATGGCATTCTTTTGTCGTCATCTTTGTGGCTAAGGCAACTCTTAATGATGATATCTGGACTTCAAGAGGCAAGACGGCCTCACTTCCATAAACTGAGGAGAACGGGGTAACTTTTGTTTGGGTGCGAACGGTGGTGTGATAAGCCCACAAACACTCTCCCAGCTTTTCATCCCAATCTCATTTGTTGGAGGAGACGAACTTCCGAAGGAGTTTAATAATAGTCTTATTAAAAGCTTCGGCTAATCTATTTGCCGCAGGATTATATGGCGTCGAAGCAACATCTTTGATCCTGAACTTATCACAGAATCTTGAGAACCCCTGGCTGATGAACTGCGGTCCATTATCTTGAATGATTCTTCGGGGGACGCCAAAACAGTAAATGACATGATGCTTAATGAATTTAATCACATCTGTCGTTTTTACCTCTCTTATGAGCACGGCTTCGGCCCACCTTGAAAAATAATCGGTTATTGCGAGAATAAATCGATGTCCTCTGGATGACGGGGGAGTTATTGGCCCCACAATATCTATTCCTCATGCTTCAAATGGCCAACTAGTAACGGTACTGTGCAAGTACTCTGGGGGTTGATGAATAAAATTAGCGTGTACTTGACATTCATCGCACCGTTTAGCATACGCCATTGCCTCTGTAATCATCTTCGGCCAGTAGTATCCTAGCCTTCTTATGCGGTCTACGAGTTTTGGATCGGGCTGGTGAGCTCCACACACTCCATCATGTGTTTCTCTCAGCACTTCGTCTGTTTCTGCCTTTGATAAGCAGCGTAGCAGAAAACCATCTTCTGACTTTCTGTATAAAGTTTGAAGCGTATGATCATAGTAAAATCTCGGGGCCTTCCTCTTTGTCTAGGCGGCTTCCCTTGGATCCTCTGGCAACATCCATATAAGGCATAATTCACAAACGGAAATCACCAATCACGGGGTTCCAGAGTTACGCCTGTCTGGCACACCTCCTTGGTTTGAAATACAGTATTCGGATGGAGAAGTTCTCTGCTACCAATAGTGATATTTTTAGCCGCGCCCAGTGGGATTTCCAATGTTGCAGCTAGTGCGGCAAGAGCATCCACATAGACGTTCTCGTTTCAAGATATGTGATAGATATAAAACTATTCAAAATATCCTGCCAACTTGATGGCTAGTTGATGATAGGGGATGAGGGCTTCATGTTTGACTTCATACTCACCCGTTATCTGGTAACGATGAGTTTAGAGTCTCCATATGCTTCTAGATAGTTTACCCCCAGCTGCAAAGCCATTTTTAAACCAATAATGAGCGCATTGTATTCCGCCACATTGTTCGTACACGGCTCTGTTAATGAGTAACCGTTAGGTAGTATGTGTTTATGTGGGGATATCAGCACAACTCCCACTACAGCAGCAGATCGTCTGGCAGCATCATCAAAGAACATCTGCCATGGTTGTTTTTTATTAGTTGTATTGACTTCTGTTGTTTGTTTAGAGTTGGACCAAATTGGATGGTCTGCTAGGAAATCGGCGATCGCTTGTCCCTTCTTGGCTTTTTGAGGAACAAAGTGTATATCATATGGCGATAGCAATAATGTCCATTTCGCCAATCGGCCGTATAAGGACCCCGGTTTTGTCATCAGGATTTTTAAGGGATTAACCCGTGATATAACATGAATTGTTTGCCCTGAAAGATAGTGTCGCATTTTCTGAACAGCAAACACTCGGGCTAAATATTCTTTTTCAATTGGGGTATACCGATGCTCGGCCCAGATCATTGTCCGGCTTAAGTAATAAAGGGTGTATTCATGGCCGTGCTTATTATACTAAGCAAGTAATGCTCCTAACGCATTATCCATGGATCTTACATATATGAGGAATGGTTGCCCAGGGACCGGTGCATAAGAACAGGAGGTTTGGTAAGGTATTCTTTGAGATCGTCAAACGCCTGTTGTCATGCCTCATCCCATACGAAGGAAACCCCCGTTTTCATGAGTCTGAAAAATGGCTGGCATCGTCCTGATAGGTTAGAGATAAAGCGTCGGATATAGGCCAGTTTTTCTTATAACCCCCTTAATTCTTTAAAATTGCGGTGAGGCGGCATCTCGTTAAAATTACGGATAAATTCTGATTTTATGAGCTTATTAACCTCAGCGACCATCGCCTCCATCAATTCCGGCTGAAAATGCATCTGTTGTTACTTAACTGGCTTGGCATCTTCTTTGATATTTAGCCGGTGTGTGGCAATCTGAGGATCAAGACCGGGCATGTCTTCATAGCTCCATGCGAACACGTCTATATACTCCTTGATAAGGGATATAAGTTTCTTCTATTCCAAGGGAGTCAGTGTGTCACTTATAAAAATGGGCTTCAGATTCTCTTCCGTCCCTATATTAACTTGCACTAGTTTATCCTCTGTGGGCGGGTCACGCTGTTCAAAGCGGACATCCCAGAGAGTGTCCATATATTTTGTCCAGGAATCATCTTGCACATCGAGCGGTTCCTCATCGCTTTCAGGTGTGGCTGCAACCATATTTTCTATTAGAGATCGAAACTAAGAGCCAGTACTTAGATCGAATCATGGTCGAGCGGATGTAAGTCCTCGTTGGCCGAAGAGCTTTCTTCGTATTTGTCTAGTGATGAGGGAGGAGTAGATATATAGCCCAACTCCCTTCTAGTTTTCTGATAATAGTCTGGGCTCTTCCCTCTTGGTCTAAACGAGAGTATGAGATTTCGTCGCCCTTTTCCAAAGTTCAATCCCGATTTTTGGGTAAATTATAACCCATCTTTTCCATCATTTGTCGATATTTCTGTTCATATAAGTGAAATTGAGGTGATATTTGTTCATCACTTTCACTACTTTGTCTTTGATTAGGGGACGTGATCACTTTGCCGAATACAATCAGTTTATGTGATACATGTCGCAGCGGTACTTCAAAGAAGTGTCGTCCTTTTGTTATTTTGGACCGAGAGATGAGAGACGATCTTATTGGCAAGTGATATGCCGCCAAAACTTCAAGTTCAGATAGGTAATCTGCCTCGGTGGATGTACAAGACGGCTCAGACTCTGTAGCTACAGCAGGCTCGTAGACTAATTTTATATTTTCATTAATAATCCACTCATCCTCTGCTACATTGGCTATATTATTATCAAAATTCATTTTAAGATTTATGCGAGAGTTAATTTCGTAATCACCCCCGTTATCCTCTTCCGGGGATTCGTACTCAGTATCGGCCTCGTTGCTGCTATCTTCGGGTTCTTGAAGCCTTTTACAGTTATAGTTGGAGACTTCGTGGGCTGGCTTATAGAGCATAGCATCCGTGAAGTAGTTCTCTAATCCTTTGAATGGCTGCCTATCTGCAACTAATGTCCGGACTTTTCCTTGATCATCGCAGTATTTCATGCACTGGTGGAGAGTCGACAGGACTATCATATAGGCGTGTATCCATGGTCGCCCCAGTAAAATGTTATAAGACGTATCTGCATCTATAACATAGCATGTAACTTCTGTCCTCAAATCTCCGATTTGACACCGAAGTCGGATTTTGCCTATCATTAGCGTTAAACCCGTATATAGTAGTATTTGTCGGTGTCAAACGATGGGGAGAGATTCCCAATAGCTACATCAGTCTTCTGGGAATAACACTTAATGCAAACTCCGGATCGATTTGAATATGGTCCACTTTCGTAGATCCAACATATCCGGTGAAATATAAAGGTCTATTATACTTTATATTCCTTACCTGCATATCCTCTGGAGAGAAAGTAATCTGTGAGACCCGCCTCCTTACTTGATGAAAGCGGGGGCAAGAGTCCTGCTCTCCGTTGGCCGGCTCGACGATCTGAGCTAGAAACGGATTAGAGTCTGCCAAAGCCTCTCTTAACGCCTCTCGAGTTGATTTTGACAATTGCAACAACTCATAAAGTATGACTCGAGCTGGAATATTTGTCAGCTGAGTTATTATATCAAATTTAAATGCGGCCTCCTTAGCTTCTTCGTCTTTTGTAGGATTTCTCTGGAAACGAACTCCCTTTTGTTTCGCAGGCTTCGCGAGTCCTCCGTATATATTCTTCTCTACTCGGGTGTAGTCCTTAAGATATGGTTTACCAGATCAAGTGCCGGAAGGGTCCGTCCCATCTTGATGGGTAGCCATAGCTTCGGGCTCTTCTTCAGAGTCTGTAAATGCCCCTGCAATTATGTATTCATCTTTTGTTCTCGCGGAAATAGTATTACTAGTCCGCTTTTTCTTTTGGCCCCCTGCGGTAGTCCACTGTTCATCCTGTAGTAGATCAGGGTGGACTTACATGACTTCCCCTCTTTGAGTTGTTACGGGGACAAGTCATTTCTATGCCTTTTTATGTGGGTCATGATTTTTCATGACCAGCTTTCCCTCTGGTATTGGGGTCACACCGGGGGGAACTCATGGGTTCCGACCACTAGGGTTGCCATATTGGTAGTGACCTTCTTTTGCTCCTCTTTTAGCGTCAAGACTCCAGTTTCTATCAATACTTGAATCATATTTTTTAGAGGATAACAATCTTTGGTAGGGTGTCCAACATTCCGGTGGTAGAGATAATAGTTGGGGTCATTGGTTTTACCAGCGTCCTCCGATTTCCTATTTTTCGAAAGTTTCAACATTCCCTTCTTAAGGAGCAGATGGAAGAGTGTAGGCGTTTGTTCTGCCTTAAAGGTATAGGTCCTCTCTTACTGGAGCCTATTCTGTCTCATGCCTTTTTTATTTTGAGGCTTCGGGCTCGAAGGATTTGTCTTATCTGGAGCGGTCTCTGACGCCATTGTCGCTTTCCCTTTATTCTTATTATTGTTTTGCACATACGGCCTATTATTTCCAGTATTTCTTGATCCATGAGACTCTTCAACTCGGCGGATTAAGTCTTCGGTTTGCTCTCCTTATTTGAGCAAATCCTTCCAAGTCTTGGACTCTATGGCTCCCATTTTTAAGAGCACATTAGTTTTGAGATTATGCCGACACGTCTCCACCAAAGTTTTCTGGACCATTTCGTGTTTGCAATGCACGGACTTCTCCCAGAACCTTTCTATAAAATTTTTGACTGTTTCTTGTTCTCCTTGCTTTGTTGCTAGGAGAGAATGAACCGATATTTCGGTATCATCCTCAAAGAAACCTGCGAGAAATTGCTTCTCAATATCAAGCCAGGTATTAATAGTACCTGGGGGCAACTCATAAACCAAGTAAAGGCAGACCCTCGCAGGGTGCTTGCAAATACCTTGGTCATTACTGGGTCATTGCCCATTAAATGCCCTGCTTGAGACAAAAATTAATAAATATGTTGACTAGGAGATCCTTTCCCGTCATATGGCTCCAATTTGAGCAATTTGTATTTCTCAGAGTATGGTGCCAAATCTCATTCAAGCGGGTATGGTCTTGAGACCCATGATTCCTTCAACTCCTTTTTGTGCATTAATGCCTCAAGTTGGCTTTGTAACTTCTCGATTTTCTCTTCATGAGGGTCATGAAAAGAATACTTATCCTCGTCTTCATGTGTTGAGTAAGCCTTTTCTTCTTTATCTTCTTCGTTCATTTTATTGAACGGAATTTCTTTTCCCTTCTTGGCGTTATCCTCGATAATTTTTTGAGTATTTTCGACCACTTTTGAGAGCATCATTTTAAGATTCTCGATCGTCTTTTGTTGATCTCGGATTATTTGTTCTTGGGCTTCAAATCTTTGGTCGATATCGTCAGATCTATCCATCATATGTGATGCAGACTTCTGCAATTTAGACGATACTGAAGAATGAGGAGAAACTATGGCCGAGTTGTCACTATCGTCATCATAAGAATCTTTCACAAGTTTCTTATAGTTTTGGGCGGGGATAGCACCTGACTTAAGTCGAGTACAATGATGAGCATTTTCATCGCTTGATTCTGAATCACCATTCTTTTCTATGATTTTCTTTCCCTTTCCGACCATATTAAAAGTTACAACTCTCCATTCTTTTTCTTGGGGAGCAGTTTTTATCTTTTTAGCAGGATTTTTGTCCGACTCAGTTAATCGGTCGAACACCGATACCCTATTCTTGCTGCAGCAACAACTGTCCACTACAATAGATACTACTGTCATAAGCTGCTGGAAATGACAAGTATGTTCAGACTAAACTTGATTTATAGGTTAGATACTCTCTGAGATCAGTGGCTTTATATATGGAGTCGTGGGGCCCATTCAGCTGTTGAGAGGGTCCAGGAGCCCATTGAAGCTTCTTGAGATCACTGGAGTCCAGTTCTGATCCAACAGTGGAATGATCAATTCTGATTTTGTGTTCAGATTGATTTACGCGGAGTTGAGCAGTAGCTTCGCGTTTTGACACGCGGAGCTGAGAAGTAGCTTTGTGTTTTGATACGCGGAGCTAAGAAATAGCCTTGCGTTTGGATACGCTAGCCTTGCGTTTTACGCTGGCTTGACGTCTTTGCAGAAGTTTATCTTCTGGAATATTAGCCCAATGCTGGCTTATTCTTGCAATTAACGCAAGTCATAACTTCGCGTTTAGTGCGATTTTTGCGATTAACGCAAATTTGCTAATCATCTTCGCTATTTACGCGAGGGTACGGAGTCTTGCGATTAACACAAGTCTTACTGGCTTCGCGTTTATCGCTAAGCTCAGTATTAGCCTCATGTGGAGAATCACACGCTAGCTCTAAGAAAATTTTATCCTCACGATTAACGTGAGTGTCAGAAATTTTGCGATTAACGCAAGTCTTACTGGCTTCACATTTATCGCTAAGCTCAGTAACAGCCTCGCGTGGAGAATCACACGCTGGCTTTAAGAAAATTTTATCCTCGCGATTAACGCGAGCTTCTCTGATTTTAAGTCCAGATAAAATAGTCTCGCATGGAGGATCACACGCTGGCTTGTCCTTGCGATTAACGCAAGTTGCAGCTTCGTGTTTAACGCGATACTGACTGGTCTTGCGATTAACGCAAGGCAGTTCACGAGGTGCTGTAGCCTCGCGTTCTGCTTCCTGAATAGCCTCGCATTTAACACGGGCTTTAAGTGTTTTTCGCCTAGCCCTCCGATTTCTGTTCCGGAGTTGGGTTCCGGTTAATCCAGTTCCCAAGCCTTCTTCGGCCATAGAGAGATCATTCTCTGCTAGGGTTTCCTGCCCAAATAACGGCTCTATGGCCGCGGTCTCCAAGAGTCCCCGATTAACGGTGCATCTCTGATTACCCGATTTACGGGTATTGGAGTACACGCGACGATAGTGCCGCATTTCGGTCAGGTTACCTGACTCAGAGGAGAGATACTCCTCGTCCATCTGCTGGTCGATTTCAACGACTAGCATGTTTACATTGGATCTGATCCTCTCGACGTCAGATTGTGCCACGATCTCTTCTTTGGTGAAAGAGACGTCTCCCACTGTGGTCGCCAGTTTGGTCGCAGCAGAAATTTGCTTTCCTTCCATTGAAATAACTTAATTATAATGAAAGTGAACAAGAAAAAGAACAAACAAGATGATTTATATTTATCTCTCTCTTTTATAATTAATTGTGGGATCTCGTAGTGATGGGATCTAACTAGCACTCTCTTTTGACGATCTGACGACGATGATCTTCTCTCTTGAAGATGACGGCGGCCGACTTGATCTTAATCTTCTCTGGTCTTCACGAATTCAAGGCTCTCACGCGTAACTCGAGTTCTCTAAGATGCGAAAAAGATGATCGAAAAAGATCCCTAGAGCTTCCTCAAAGGGGTATTTATAGCTTTGGGATAATATGAGAGTTTCTATCTAAATAGAATTTGTATTCATCAAGGATTCCAATCAAATATCTTAGTTTTGATTTAAATATCTTGATTTAGAATTCTGATCAGACTTAATTTGGATATTTGGATAAGCCCAAATGTTAATCTCAATCAATTTAGGATCTGGTTATATACCCACGTGGAGCTAATCGCATTAAAATATGGAGGTAAGAAACCAGAACGCGGAGCTATTGATCAGCTCCGCGTTTTACTCATATGCGGGGCTAGAATAGCCAAACACGGAGCTGCTAAATTAGCTCCACGTTCTGTTATGGAAAATCTTTTTTTTACTTAGAAATTTTCACTGCCAACAATTATGTAGATTTATATTATCTAAAAAGGATGATAGTTCATAAAAAGATCATAATTACACATAATTTATTATGTTGCTGACATTGTTGAAAAGGAACCATTCAGATTCACAAATTTCTTTAGAAGAAAATTGAGAATGTTGGTCCAAAAATTATCGGTTAATTAACAATTAACTCACCAAGTCAATTGTAGAACCAACACAGAGATTGGGTTCGAGAAAGACTCGATCCGAAGCAAAAATGAGAGAGAAAAAAGTATGAACAAATATAACAAGGTTTGGAAGTCTCGATTCTGCATCCTCAATGGAAACGTCAATGGATCGACGGGATATTTACATCAATAGTGAATATAAGATCTCTCCATAATAATCTCTCTTCTCTCTTGTTACAAATTTTCAAGAGAGTTTCCCAGGCTCAGGATCTGTTACCTTTCCTCATGAAGGAAGAGAGTTTTTATGAACTTGTTTTGTCGGTCAAGATCATAATCATGATAAAATTAGAAGTCTCGAGATTTCCTTATATTCAACGAAAAAAAAGTCATGATTGAAGATAAATAGAGTCACGATAGATTATAAATTGTGATGTCACATGGTAGGCTTGTGGCAACTAAAGTCAGTTTTAGTCTGAATTATCTTTAGATGGGCCTTCAAGGGCCTGTAACTCTTTACAAATTAACCATATAATGAATTTCATACTCTTGGGATTGGGACAGTTATTTTTTGAAATAACAATAGCCCTCCAATCCTTGATTCATTCCAAAAATCTCGTGGAGTGTTAGAACTTGGAGTATAAGTTTCCTTCTGGTGACTGTAATGTACAAACCTTCATTTGACAAGTTGGGTACTTACTCGAGGGTTGGATAGCAGTGACTTTGTAGATAGTCTCGGTGACTTGTCGTGTTCTCAAAAAAGTATTGAAACTTTGGCTCTTATCCAAGAGTAAGAAAATCTTGGTCACTTTCTAGATTTTCCATTTTGTCACTTGCAGAAAAATAGAAGTCAACTGTTTGAACCAAATTATGGCGAGTTGGGTACTCGCCATAAGTTCAAATAGTTTTTAAAATGATAAATATATGTGATTTATTATTGCTCGAAGGATTTTAATAGACTGTCTGAAGGCCAATGAACCTTAGCACTAGGCTATCATATCTTGGGCATGATTAAACACTCCATGTTTGTGCTCTTCTATAAAAATTTAAGGAATCTAATCAGAGTTGATTGGTTGTCTAGAAAACTTATGTCTGGTGTTAGTTCACATTTGTGGTAGTTCTATATTAGTGTCTTTTCATATAAATCTATGACAATCCAATCAGAGTTAGTTTGAATATCTGAAGGACTTGCATATGACGCTAGGCGCATAGAGTAGTGTTCTATGTTGGCACTCTTCTATACAAATTCATAGGAGCCACTGAAGTTGGTTCCACTGTCGAATGACTTACGTTTAATGCTATATCCACATGAATGAAAGTTTTATGCTGGCATCCTTCCCTCCATAAGTTCTTTGGATCCGTCTAATTTCCTGTGGGAAGTTTGCAACTCGCCACTGTAAAGATGTGCTTTTTTTGCAACTCGCCACTATAAAGATGAGCTTTTTCCAAGTGGATTTTGCAAAAGATCATTTTTGTGTTGACCATCTTGGGCGAATAAGGTAAACGCTTTGGAATTTGAATTAGTGTTTCTAGAGGATAAATCTTGGCTAGTTAGAATATGAGATATATGCCAAATCTGGTGCATTAAATGCACATCAACTTATTGACTAAGCTAGCAACTGAAATGTCATCCCGAGACCTAAGATGCAGTTTGTGCTCGCATTTTTCTTATAATAGGGGCAAGAAAAGACAATAATTTTTTGAAATTCAAAATGGTGGTTTTGCATTGAACCTTCGGAGTGAGTTTTCTAACACGTGGTGGATATTGGTAGGCGAAATAGTTACGTAACTCTTCAAAATTGTGCCCTTGTTTGGAGATAAGTTTTGGCTCGTGCATTTGGGAGAACTTTTTCCCTACCATTGCATTCTTGTTGAAGAACTTGAGATTTTTCTTTGTCTTCAAGTTTCAAGCCTCTGACTTCAAGGTTCGATGCTGCTTCTTCTTCTTCTTTAAAATTATGGCCAATTCTTCATTGCATCTAATGGCTCCTATGAAAATTCATATAATAATGGAATCTGGACATCTAGATTTTCTCCCGAGATTACCATACTTACTAAGAGGGCATCGAATAACAAATCTAATTTGATAGTTAAACAGTCAGGAAGCTGTGGAACTTAGGTTGGAACTTAGATTTTTCTTGCCCCATTTCTTGATTGGGATCCTTCAATTCAATGGTGTCGGATTAAACCACCTAACCCTAAATGCTCTAAAATTTGTTTATTTTTTAATGTTCTTTTGTTCTCTTTCTTGATACAACCTACCAAGAAACTCTTTCACTTCTTCTGTGTCTCCAAGTTGACAAGTGCCAATAAATCTTAGATTTACTTTGCGACTCGCCTTGGTATGTTGCAATTTAGTTACCCCTCAGATAATAAAGAGTGGAGGGGTGAGTTTGTTTTTGTCAATATACCAAGGATAACTTCCCAAGGAGACTTCTTTACTATAGAACCAGAAAATCAAATGTCAGGGATAGAGTTGTCTGACCAAGATAGAGTATTTAGATGCCAAGAAGCTATATAGCTCTCTGCATTTTGAAGAAACATGGAGAATCTAACTTGTGAACTCGCCTTGGTTGCCGCTGGCATCAACAAGGCAAAAGGAGATGATAAGCCTTTTCTTCTTTGTATATTTTGGACACAAGTTTTGGACTAATTCTTAACATGTTCTTTAGATGCAAAGTTTGATAAGATCCACAGTATATTGATTGCTAACATGAAGGTGTTGGCAAAATTTTTGTGAAAAAATGAAAAGAGAGATTCACAATTTAAGCCAAAAATGGCTAACATGCGGATCTTCTAACAAAGAGAGGTCTGCATTTTGAGCTAAAAAAGGTTGAAACGCGAACCTCATAGGGTCGTATTTTGCTTTTATAATATTGAGAGATGATTTTTCCAAAAATAAACAAACACGAGTCACCGAAGCCTTAAAAAAATAGTGAAGGAATTAAAACACGAATCCTCATCTAGAGAGATCTGCGTTTTAAGCTAAGTGATGTAAAAGATGACAAAAGCTCATATTTTGAGCTAAGTAAAAGATTAAATGTGAGCCCCTCAGGGTTGCATTTTGTCTTCAAAATCTAAAAAATATAAGGTTACTTCTTTTTATCCTCAAATGTGAATTCTCATCTAGAGAAATCCATGTGGACCCTCAGGGTCGCTTTTTATCTTCAAAACTTTAAAAATATAATGTTACTTCTTTTTATCATCAAATGCGGATTCTTATCCAAAAATATTCACGTGGACCCTTAGGGTCGCGTTTTAACCAAAACGCGAATCTAACCTGCTACTCAAACGTAGGGTCGCGTTGTAACCCTAAAAGTTTATAAAACTAAAGTTAACCCCGTTTTAATATGTGGGTGTAGACACTAAAAATAATTAAAAAAAAAAAAAAAAAATTCTAAGTGGGCACACCCGCGGGTGCACCCGCGGGGCCCGCGGGAAGCATCCCGCGGGAGCACCCGCGGGATGCAACCCGCGGGTGCACCCGCGGGTTGCAACCCGCGGGGGCACCCGCGGGAAGCAACCCGCGGGAGCACCCGCGGGTTGCAACCCGCGGGAACCCCCGCGGGAAGCAACCCGCGGGAGTTCTCCCGCGGGTTGCAACCCGCGGGAGCCCCCGCGGGTTGCCACCCGCGGGAAGTCTCCCGCGGGTTGCAACCCGCGGGAGCCCCCGCGGGTTGCCACCCGCGGGAGGATTCCCGCGGGTGGCAACCCGCGGGGGCGATCCCGCGGGTTGCCACCCGCGGGTTGTTTTTCGTTGTTTTCCCGTTGTTTTATTTCCTATTTTATTTTCCTGATAATCCGTGATCCGCTTTTTCAGGAGAGAATTGAGCCGGATTTCGAGCTTCTTCGGTTTATAAAATACAGGAATTTAACGAGAGAGAGGACTTTGGACTTTTGATTTTGGGGATTCTTGGACTTTGGGAAGATTTCGGGCGAGCTCGTGAAATCAAAGAAAAGAGCAGAGCCATCTTCTCCTGGTCGGACGGTCAACGGAGGCAGCAACGAGACTCCACCGCCACCCGAACCCACATAAAAAAGGGAATAAACTAATATTCCCGTTCTTGTAATTCTTCGGAATTTTTGTAATCTCAAATCTTCGTTGTAATCAAATAATTTTTACAATGGAATCAAAGATGCAATTTTCGGGCGTACAAGAACTGGCGACCACAGTGGGAGCTCCTCTGTTTACCACAGAGAATTTGGTGGCGCAGTCCGACCGGGTGCCGATTGGCTCAATGGTTGAGATGCTGGTCATAGAAGTTGACCAGCAAAAATATGAGGAATTTCTTTCCTCCTCTGATTCGGACCCTAGGCGTCATCGCCGGGTGACGATGAAAAAAGGTGAGGCGTCATCGCCCACTGAAAATCAAAAGGCGTCATCGCCTATGAAAATTTACGAGGCGTCATCGCCCGTTGAAATTTACGAGGCGTTATCGCCCGTTCCAAAGTCAAGCCAAAAGTCAAACCAGTCCCTGACCCGCTCTCAGAAGAGAAACCTGAGGCGTAAGGCACAGTGGGCCCGCCTCAACAGTGCCTCTGGAAAATTGCGCTCAGAAAATCCAGATCAGGAAACATCGGAAAGAAAAAATTCCAAAAATAAAAATTCCAAAAATAAAAATTCCAAAAATAAAAATCCGCAGGCAGAAGTGCGGGTTGCACCGCACGGGGGCAACCCCGAGGTTGCAACCGCGGGTGGAAACCCGCGGTTCCAACCGCGGGTTGCACCCCGCGGGGACAACCCCGCGGTTGCAACCGCGGGTGGAAACCCGCGGTTCCAACCGCGGGTTGCACCCCGCGGGTGCAACCCCGCGGTTGCAACCGCGGGTGGAAACCCGCGGTTCCAACCGCGGGTTGCAACCGCAGGAGGAAACCCACGGTTCCAACCGCGGGTTGCACCCCGCGGGTGCAACCCCGCGGTTGCAACCGCGGGTGCAAACCCGCGGTTCCAACCGCGGGTTGCACACCGCAAGTTGCAACCCGTGGGTTGCACTCCGCAGGAAAAATCAAGGGTTGGTTATGGTGTCTATTCGGGCACACGCGCAGTGAGCACACAGCGCACATCTAACTTTTTGGTTACTCTCTCAGATGTACCATCCCGTTCCTCTACAAATAAATATAAGGATGTGCTCATGAACTCACATGAGGATAGATCTTCAAATTTCTCTTCGGATGAACATATTCATGATAGAATCCTCCAGATCCCGAAGAACAAGTCAGATGCGTGCGAGGCCCGCACAACTGCGCAGGCCAGCATACACTCCAGAAGAATCCGCAGAAGGGTTGGAGAACAATCTAATGCTGGAAAAGAGCTCAGCCCTGAGATATTGCAGACTCTCAAGTATTATGAACCAAGTTTGCGACGCAAGCGGCGTCAGGTTGCAAATAGAGAGGAGAAGATATCTCAAGACTTGAGAGAATACCTCAATTGGAAGAAGAACTCTGCACAGAATACTCCTCAATGCCAATGCGAACAGTTAATCTCAACTGTTCTATCAAACTGCGAGTGCCATCCGAGACGGTCCGTTTTTGAGCGGATCACCGAATCCAAAGGAATACGGACAATAAAGAGGGTGTGCTCTGAACCGATCTACCTGCCACCTCATCAAATATGGTTAATAAAGGCAAAAAGGTGGTCGGAAATAACCTTTCGGATAAGGAAATTACTCCAGGATCAAAAGGAGTTTTTATCGAACCAGAGGGCGCGCTTCTAGAAGAAGTCTCTGAAAGGCTTGAGAGACAAGAAAAACGTCTCGAGCAGCACGAGGAGACCATAGAAAAAATGAAACAACTTTTGATTGAGTTGCTGGCTCAAACTAGAAAGAACCAATCATCGCCGTCCATTTCTAGTCGGCAGAAAGGAAAACGGCCTGTCCAAATAAATGAAGACAGCGAAGACGAAAATGAAGAAGTGCCTCCTCATTCAAGAGAGGAAGAGGAAGTGAAAGTTATCCTCAATCCTCACGCAGAGAAAATAGAGAAGATGGAGAACCAATTACAAGCTCTTCTTCATCGCAAAAACCTACAAGATGTGGGGGTAGTCCGTCCCTATCCCGTAGAATGGGAGACCGTACCCTATCCTGTAAAATATAAACCGTTGAATCTTCAATCATTCGACGGTAAAGGTTCGCCGCAGCAACACATCTTCTATTTCCTCTCACAGACAGGACATCTCATGGGGAATGATCCAACTATGACTAGGATATTTGCGAGCACTTTACGGGGGCCCGCATTTACCTGGTTTATGCAACTTCCCCAGGGAACAATTAAATCTTGGGCTGATGTAGAACGTGAGTTCCTAGCCCGATTCTTTGAAGATGATACAGAAGTCTCCATATTATCTTTGCTAGCAGCGAAGCAAGAAGAAGGCGAAATGGTCAAAACTTATGTCGAGCGGTTCCGAGAACTTTCCGTTCGATGCCCACATGGCATGACGCAGGATACGCTTGTGGAAACCTGCAGACATAACTTGTTGACCGATATTTTAGACAAGATGGGTTCGGTCGAATCCAAGTCATGGAAGGATCTGCTTAAGCAGGGCGAACAGGCCGAAGAAATACTTCGACGTCTCGAAATGCAACAGTCTGCAACCGGAGACGGTGCAAACGAATCTTCATTCCATTTTTCCCGTTCAAAAGGGAAAGACATAACGGCAATGGCGGTAGAAAGTACACTGAAGCAGAAACTATGGCCAACTACAAGCAACACAGCAAAGTCACCCAGACTTCAAAAGCAGTATTCGTTCAAGGATGAACATACTGCTACTATGTTCAATCTGCTCACCAAACGCAAGATGCTTAAATTGCCGGAGAGCAAGAGACCTGAAGAAGTAGGGAAAACTAACGATCCGAATTACTGCCTGTACCATCGGATTGTAGGTCACCCCACAAAAAATTGTTTTATCTTAAAAGATAAAATTCAAGCGTTGATTGACGCTGGAGCAGTACAGCTCAAAGCTGAACAAAAAAGGAGTTAGAGCTAACTCCGACACATTTAATGCGTGAGGTCTAAAGGTACCACTTGGGCTCACAACAATTCCCAAAAAATGGGCTCAGGGCGGTTAATTTAAACCCCCAATTAAAAAAAAAAAAAAAAAAAAAAAAAAAAAAAAATGAACCACCCAACGCCGCTAAGGCTACGGGAAGAGAATAAATTTCTCGCCAACCCCACCATACTGGGGGTAAAAAAAAAAAATGAACCACCCAACGTCGATAAGGCTACGGGGAGAGAATAAATTTCTCGCCAACCCCACCATACTGGGGGTAAAAAGTATGAATTACCCAACGCCGACAAGGCTACGGGGAGAGAATAAATTTCTCGTCAACCCCACCATACTGGGGGTAAAAGGTATGAATTGCCCGACGCCGCTAAAGCTACGGGAAGAGAATAGATTTCTCGTCAACCCCACCATACTGGGGGTAAAAAGTATGAATTGCCCAACGCCGCTAAGGCTACGGGAAGAGAATAAATTTCTCGTCAACCCCACCATACTGGGGGTAAAAAGTATGAATTACCCAACGCCGACAAGGCTACGGGGAGAGAATAAATTTCTCGCCAACCCCACCATACTGGGGGTAAAAAGTATGAATTGCCTAACGCCGCTAAGGCAAAGGGAAGAGGAAAAGTTTGGTATTTAAACCCAAACGAAACCCTCGACAACTCACCATGCTGAGGGGAATAGCATGGCTAGCCCAACTCAAACGGTAGTTGGTAAAGGCAAAATCAAACCCGTTGATAGCTGGGGGTTTGCTAAAAATCCCACGACAAATCTGTCACAACAGTATTCTTATCCGAATATAAGAATACATCACTGCCCTAAGCTGCTAAGGCAAAGGGAAGAGGAAAAGTTTGACATTTAAGCCCAAACGAAATTCTTGACAACTCACCATGCTGAGGGGAATAGCATGGCTAGCCCAACTCAAACGGTAGTTGGTAAAGGCAAATCAAACCCGTTGATAGCTGGGGGTTTGCTAAAAATCCTAATCAGATAAATCTCCTGTCACGTTAAGATTTCACCTCTGACAGCAAAACTTTTCTTGTCATTTTGCTCTAACAGAGCAAGCAACACTCCAAAATATAAGTCAAGTTAAAATCATACCTCTGACATCATAATTCAAAATCAAATGAGATAAGATCCGATTAAATCCCCTGTCACGTTAAGATTTCACCTCTGACAGAAAAGAAAATTCACACTTCATCAAGTCCAACATTACAACCTCTGATGAACGTGCTTTTGATATCGTTAAGTTAAAAATTACCTCTGACGAAAATCATCTCCCTATCAAGTTAACAGTTATCTCTGATAGTCCGATTCCAAAACTAAATACGTTAACCGTCACCTCTGTTTAGTCAGCTTGTCCCTATCACGACCAGATCCTCTGAATAGGTTAAGCTCCAAGACACGTTTAATGTCACCTCTGTCTTTTCCTGATTCGTCATACTAGATGTCACTGAACGGTTAGGATTAAAATAAGCACGTTAATATTATACCTCTGCTTGACCTAAAATAAGCACGTTAACATTATACCTCTGCTTGTCCTCTAATGAGTACGTTAAAATCATACCTCTGCTTGTTATGGAATAAATAAATATATTAACAGTTATCTCTATCGACCAAATCTTTTAAAAGGTCCATAACCAAAATTAAAAAATCCAAAGTATTTCGAAATTCAGTACGGTTCAATACAGAACTTCAAAAACTTTGGAGGGGGTTATGTAGACACTAAAAATAATTAAAAAAAAAAAATAAAAATAAAAAAATTCTAAGTGGGCACACCCGCGGGTGCACCCGCGGGTGCACCCGCGGGTTGCAACCCGCGGGGGCACCCGCGGGAAGCAACCCGCGGGAGCACCCGCGGGTTGCAACCCGCGGGAACCCCCGCGGGAAGCAACCCGCGGGAGTTCTCCCGCGGGTTGCAACCCGCGGGAGCCCCCGCGGGTTGCCACCCGCGGGAGGATTCCCGCGGGTGGCAACCCGCGGGGGCGATCCCGCGGGTTGCCACCCGCGGGTTGTTTTTCGTTGTTTTCCCGTTGTTTTATTTCCTATTTTATTTTCCTGATAATCCGTGATCCGCTTTTTCAGGAGAGAATTGAGCCGGATTTCGAGCTTCTTCGGTTTATAAAATACAGGAATTTAACGAGAGAGAGGACTTTGGACTTTTGATTTTGGGGATTCTTGGACTTTGGGAAGATTTCGGGCGAGCTCGTGAAATCAAAGAAAAGAGCAGAGCCATCTTCTCCTGGTCGGACGGTCAACGGAGGCAGCAACGAGACTCCACCGCCACCCGAACCCACATAAAAAAGGGAATAAACTAATATTCCCGTTCTTGTAATTCTTCGGAATTTTTGTAATCTCAAATCTTCGTTGTAATCAAATAATTTTTACAATGGAATCAAAGATGCAATTTTCGGGCGTACAGTGGGTCTAGCTGGGAAGCTAAAACGTGAATCATCAATTAAATAGAGATTCGCATTCTGGACTATCTTCTAAGCTCATGATTAGAGCTAAATATAATTAAAATATGAACCCAAGAGGGTCGTATTTTCACTCCAAAATCTCAAAGAATTAAAATTATCCTCATTTGTATCCAAACGCGTGTCTAATCAAGCAAGACATATTACTGTAAGTTAAAGCGTGGATCATCAATTATAGAGAGATTCACATTCTAAGCGCATATTTGAAGTTATGCATAGCCAAAACGCGAATCCCAGAGACTGTGTTTTCATTCCAAAGTCTCAAGAGGCGAAAATCACTTCTATTGATACTCAAACGCGGGTCTGAGTATGTCATGCAAGCTGCAAAGAGCTAACATGCAGATCTAAAGGCTGATATCTGTGTTTCAGTTATAAATATAGGGGATTTAAGATTTTAGTTACAAATCGTGGAGATTTAATATAAATCCAATGGATTAAAGATATAAAATTAATTCTCAAATCAAAAAGGCTATTAATTAGACAGTTACATCAATTCAAAGGTCTCCAGAGCTCTATAAATAGCCAAATACTGGATTAAGCAAAGGGTTGGATTATCTCCACTTGAGCACTTGTACTAAAAATTCAGAGTCTTTTGCATCTAAATGCCTTGCAAAAGCTGCCAACTGAAGAACTTGTGTTCTGAGAGTCAACAGAGAGAAAGATCGTCTTCCACGACTACAACAGAACCAGATATTAAACAAAAAAGAAACTAAATCTCCTATCTTCTATAAACGGGTAACCATTATTATTGTAATCTCTATTTGAATTTTCAATAAAATCGAACTTATGGCAAACAGAAGGTTGTCTTTGCCTTCAATTTTTTTGACTCGAAGGAGGAGGAGAAGAAAAGTGGTGATAAGAAAACTAAATCGAGTTCAACTACTTTTATGACGAATGCTCCTTCAATCACCATCGAATTGGCAAAGATAAAGGCCCTTGCACCGATGAAGAATGTGCGGGAGAAGAAGAAGAGTCAAGTTGTAGCGCTAGATGCTAAGAAGGCATACAAGTGAGGCCATGCGGAGGAGAGGTCTGATCGTCCTATTCATGTCAAAGCTGGAGAAAGGACGCCCAAGTAGTTGAGTGAGATAATGAGAATGCTTCCTCTGCTAGAGGGCTCTCCGAAGACAATTTCTCCCATGGTCCACCATGATGATGATATGATTTTTCAGAGACACACCTTGGTTTTTTGAAGCGCAGAGGTGGCTCGGGCCATGACCAATAACGCATTCCACCCGATAGATATCGAGCTATTGATGGAGATGAAAGTATATTTCCACCTTCAAGTGGATAGCTATGCTGCTAAATGCCTTGCCGCCCTCAACTTGATTCATGCAAGGTTTGAATTGTGAGAGAGAGAGAGAGAGAGAGAGGCGCGCAACAAATTATTATTAACCAAAAGGAGGCAATATAATTTGCGAAGAAGAATCTTTAAGCCATGGAGAAGAAGGTAGTCAAGTTTCTACTATATCTGATATTTAAAAAAAAAAATTAGTTTGAATTGTGATCACGGTTCCATAGGGTTCACTCATATCCAATTTCTTGGAATTTAATTTCCATTTGGTTTTCCATTAAGTGGACACAAATTTAATAGTTTTCGATAATTCTATATCCACTTTATGAAAGTGCAAATAACTTAAAAATCCACAAAATTTGATCCTAAAAAAGCTGAGCAGAAAAAGATTAGGATCATAAAAGAATTTCGAAATAAATAATTGGACTATTACTTTTTCACTATTGACTTATAATTTACCTGAGCTGGCGGTTCATATACATTAATGTGTGTGTACATATATATGTATGTGTGTGTGTATGTGTGCGCACATGTGTATATATGTATGTGTGTGTATGTATGTTTGTATGTATGTATACACACACACACATATATACATACACACACATACACGCACATACATACATACATACATACATACATACATACATACATATATACATATATATATATATGAGAAAAATGGAAATGAGCTAACAGCTCACGCAAATTAACTGAGCTGCAGTTCATTTTCACTATCTCTAATAATGTTTTTTAAAAAAAAAATTGAATTATGATCTCGACCCCTTAGGGTTCACTCATACCCAATTTCTTGGATTTTAGTTTTGATTTGATCCTCCATCAAGTTAAAACAAAATTAACGATTTTCAATGAATAAAATATTTTATATGCACTTGATGAACGGGTAAATGAACTCTAAAATTTATAAATTTTAATCCGAAAGAAGTTAAGGAGATAGAGATAGTAATTATAAAAAAAAATTGGAAGAAAAATCATTGGATCATTATAGTTTTGCGGCTAGCTCACGTAACTTTTCCTGAGCTGGCGGCTCACCTACAGTAATCCCTATATGTGTGTGTGTGTGTGTGTGTGTGCATATTGCATATATATGAGTGTAATTAAAATGAGCCGCCGACTCACGTAAATTACCTAAGTTAAGGTCTATTTCAATTATTTCTAATATTTTCTTTTAAAATTTCATTTGGGTTATGATCTCGATGCCTAGGGTTTGCTCATACTCACTTTCTTGGTTTTTATTTTTCATTTGGTCTTCCATTAACTAGATACAAAATTAATAATTTTTTGTGAATACAATATTTTGTATCCATTTATTAAAAGGGCAATTAAACTTCAAAACTCTGAATTTGATTCTAAAAAAGATAAAGAGGTAGAGATCATGATCCTAAAAAAAAAAGCTTGGAAAATAATATTTAGAATATTACTTTTTTACTATTGACTTACAAAATTTACCTGAGCTGATGACTCATATACATTAATCCTAATATGTGTGTGTGTGTGTGGGGGGGGGGGGGGGGGGGGGGGGTGGGGAGGAGTGTAATCAAGGTAGCACCATAGGGGAATTGCCTATGAAAGCATTTTAAATCTCAATATAGATAGTATATGTGGAACATCCAAACCGTTAATTATGATCTCCATGTTAAAAGAATAATAATATACAAAAAATTATGCATTTTAGGTACATTACGACTGTGTATTGGATGTGTACAACATAAACGATTTTATATGCCATGATTGATGATAAATAAGTGTCTAAATTGCACGATTATTTTATATATCATCTATTTAGAGCACGAAAATTACAATCAATAGTTCGGATTGTTCATATACATCTATATTGAGATTTAGTGCGTGTGCATGCATGTGTGTGTATGATCAAATTTAATGGATTTTAGAGTTTATTTGTCCTTCTATCAAGTGCATATAAGATGTTATATTTATCAAAAACCGTTAATTTTATATCTACTATATGAAGGCCAAATCAAAACTAAAATCCAAGTAATTGGATATGAGTAAATTCTATGGGATTGAGATTATAATTCAAAAAATTAAAAAAAATAATTAAATCACTATTTTTTTTAGTACTAGCTCAAGTAGCTTACGTGAGCTAGCAGCTCATTTCTATTATTCTCGTATATATATTCTATTAATCTCTTAGACACACACACATATTCATATACATACATATATGAGTACGCTGTGTCAGGAATGTCCCTCTAGCCAAAGTAGATTAGATGGATGGCCAAAACCTCATATTCTTTTCTTCAATCACACCTTACCATGTTCATCTCCATCTTTTTTGATTTATGCATATAAAAAAATCATTTGTTATAAGATTGATGTGTTCATTAATCAGTAAGTACAAAATGTTATGTTTTTAAAACCTTAATTTTGTACTTACTTGATCAAAAGTCAAATTTTATTATATATTTATGATTTTTTGTATGCATGAACCATAGAGATGGAGATCAATATGGCAGGATAAAATGGAAGAAAAATAAAAATAAAAAGAGGAAATGTAAGGTTTTAGCTATCTCTCTAGCCAACTTTTGTTTGAGGGACATTCTAACTCCCATTTACTCTACATTAGCAAACAAGAGTTAGAGTGTCCCTCTTGCTAAATTTGACTAGAGGGATCACTATTTTTTTTAATCAGATCCTGCCATGTTCATCTCCATTTCTTTGGGTCATGCATACCAAAAATCATGGATAATAAGACTGATTAGTCCATTAACAAGTAGGAACAAAATATTATGTATTGCCTCCACCTTGCCCGCATCATGAACCTTCCTCCAGCATATTATGCACACATATAATATTATCAAAATCACATCATTTGTTCAATTATTTTACAGATCGCATATTTATAGCATGAGCTAATCAAATTTAATTAGTTGATTTATTTATTTTTTTAATTTAGTTAGGTCCAGTAATAAATTTGGATTATCATGCAATCACACTAACACTCATGTATTGTATTTTTATGTGAAAATTTGTTTGATAGTTCAGAGGCACGTTAGTTCATATTTTCCAAATGGACATTCGAGAAAGAACCAATTTAACACATTCCAGTAAAAAAAATCAAGTTCTATCCTGGAATTTCATGGAAATTCTAGAAAGAGGAAGTAAGGGAAAAATTATACTCGCTAGTTATACGACTGTAATTAAATGGAACTAAAATTCGAGTCACACGATCTTCACTTATTAATTCTATACTTAGATCATATAATTAGTTTTAAATTAAATTAGCTCTAGTCGATTTCTCAATTAATATTTTTGAATTATTTATCTAAATATATCCCAATTTTTTGCTTCAATATCAGACGACAAGATCGCTTTCATGCCTATCTTGCACCACACCTTAGATTGTGATGATTCTTGCATTGTTGAAAAAAAAAAAAAGATTTTGCTAATTTCAAAATGAGATTATTTTCATAGAAACTGAATAATATAAGAGAAATATGTGATTCGAAAGAATCTGGCCTTGCGTGGGATCCTACATGCCTGAGCCAAGCCCAAACCATCACCTGAAAAATTTTCCGACCGTCGGGCAAAGTCGCCGAAGTCGGCAATGGAGTTCGTCTTTACACATTTAGTTAGTTGATTGGTCAGAAATCAGAGTTCTCCGATCGGATCCGAGGGTAGAAGACTATGACTATCGTCGGAAAGTTTTTCCGACCGAATTCCAACCGATTTCAGTCGAAGTCGGGCGAAACCGCCAAAGTTCGTGTTCACCCCCATTGAAAATTTCTCTATAACTTTTTGGAATTTTGAGCTCATAAAAGAATTACTAGTGAATCACACCAGTAATGACAAATCACTTAAAGAGAGATTCTCTTCCTCCATCTATTTGTAACCTTATTCTCCACAAATAGGACACTTGTCAACCTCCTATATCTTCTCTTTAACATAAGGATTTATCTGATAAATTTTCTTTTGAAGATAATTTAAACTAAAATAAGGCCATTGCTAGGTTGAAAAACAAGGCACAAAGCTTATAAAATGGACATTTTCTTTTATTTTATGAGATAGCAACTCATTTAGTGGGAGGGAACTCCCCCATGTTGTTCATGGGCCCCTTTTTATTTACGGCCCAGGGCTAGTGTAAATTTCAACTATTTTGGATAGGAAATCTATATGTAAGGTAAAATTATTTTAGTCCTCAAACGATCTTTCATATCTCATGTATATATCTCAACAGTTTATTATATCGTAACTATATATGAATACATATTATTAAGGGCGGATCCAGAATTAGGGGCAGAGTTATTCGAATATCTTGCTATTCTCATAATTATTGCCAAGAAAATGAGATTATTTACTTATCCCAAGTTGATATGAGGATATTTTGGGTACTTCAACTTTGAATTTTGTATAATACAGATATCAAGTATCTATATTTATGTTGTGGGATATTAAAGATAGGAAGATAGTAGCATTGAGGTTTACAAATAGACATTTCTCTTGTTAAGGCCGCAATAAGTTCCCCTCCATGAAAATCAATTGATGGGCCTTAGTCCACAACAGAGCCTACTATTGGGCTACAGTATGGATGGTCGAAAACGATCTGTTGTTCGAAAAATTCAACATTTAAGGAGAAAAGAAAAGCAATATATTGTATAGATAGGTAATTCCAAAGGGACACTCAGACTATCTAAGGACACCCAGTTACTAAGTGCACTCTCCAGGAATTTCAAATTTTGGGTTTTTTTTTTTTGAGGCACCCCCTTATATTCCCAAAGTTCCCTTATTTTCCCTTTCTAACGTCTTAGGCCACCTCAGAAGAGGAGAACGATGTATTGGTGATCGGCAACGGCCCCGTGGGTACATGGCGGCGATCAAGGAGGCACAGTTGGGACCCAAGACCACCTGCATTGAGAAGCGCGACACTCTCTGCAGCACGTGCCTCAACATTTGGATGCGTCTCCTTCATGGTTAGTAATTAGGGTTTTCAAGGATTACTGTTTTAGGGTTAGGTTGGATTTGGGGATACAGTTTGAAAGTTTGATTGGTTTTGAGTGTCAAATTTGAGTGCTTTTAGATGACGAAGACTCGCTTGGGAAGTGAGGTGGAATAATTTTGGCTGAATAAAAGTGAATTTAATCGTTGAGATGGGTAAAATTTTTATTAAGCACTTATTTTTCATCTCTTAAGGTTGAGAGAATTTGTTTTTTAAGGGGAAAAAAGAGAACATTTTTTAGTTTTGCCCTCTTTCTTGCTTAGTCTTATTATAAGTTCTTGTACATTTATATTTAGATGTTGCAAGAGCCTTATGCCTGAGTTTTGGGGGTAATTCTCGGAAATTGATACTTGTTCATAGCATAAACAAGTGACACATAAATAATAAACATCTCAAATGTTCGAAAATGAAGAAGACCAATAATCGTTAGTATTAAACTTGTCATAACATAATTCTTTTTTTAACATAGACTGACAAATAGCATTCACCTCCTAAGGTATAATATGTTCTAAAAACCCAATCATAAACGATAATGATGGTGCAAACTCACAGCAAGCTGAGCTTGCCTCGGTTGCAATCACCTCAAATGTTTCCACTTATTGGCATTCACCTCCTTGAGCATCAACATGAATGTCCCAAATTTTCCACAATCCCTCACATAAATTTCATTCCTGGCATCAAATCCTCTACACCCTCAAATTTTCTTAAAATGAGACCTAAATTCTATCCCCCCCCCCCCCACCCTCCCCCTCTCCTCCTTTTTAAGCTTAACTTTCTCTCTCTTTCTCCATGGTGACCAAATTGACCATGCCCTCATGACCCCACTTTCTCACTCTCATTTTAATTATTTCCTCCTCACTTAAAGTCCAAAATTCGAACAAAAAATTAATTTAGAAAGATTTCTTAGTCTTAGAGTGAAATATAAATATTGTCTTGAATTTATTGAATTGATTATGCATCTATTTATACATAAACACTAGTTCATAAGGTTTGGATGCTGAGAATAATTTACATACTTCCAAAAAGCAAAAAATTGAAAATAAATATCGAATAGTTGGACAGTTATGCCTTGGGAATCATAAGTATTCACATTGAAATGTGATTAAGTAAGAAAAAAAAAAAAAAAGAGTAAATGTCGAATAGTTAGGTATTTGTGTCTCAAGAAGTATATATTGAGTTTAACACGAATACCTCAGTTTAAGTTAATTCAGAATTCAAATTTCAATAATGAATCCTAGTTGAATTTAGGCTAACTAGTCTCCTATTTAGTTTGGGTCACCAATATATGATTATGCCTAAAAATTAGGATTGGAAGCATTATGCAACTCTCATAGGTGAAATAAAAATGTAAGCACAATTAAGAAGAGATTTTAGAGAGAAGTTTGTTGTACACCCATCAAAGGTTCACTTCTATATATATTTTTTTCTCTTAATTGATAAGGGTTTAATTTGTGGTGTTGGGTTTTGGTGAAAGTTTCTTAATTTTTTTACTTCTTCAAACTAGCAAATTCCTCCTTCTCCCATGGACATATATCGGTCAGATTGTTTAGTTGAATCACTTTATGTTTGTGTTTTTCTTGTTTACATATTTTTATCTTATCGATATCCCAAGTTCTTGTGATTTATCATCGATCCAGCTTTGTTGCATGCTCTTCATTTTCTAACAATTGATCTCAAAGCTTTAGGTTCTTCTAAAGTTTCAGTTTGAGATTTGTTTGTGGAATTTGAGGCATTAAGATGTTGATCAAGTATGATATTCAGAAATTCGATGGTGTCATTAAAGTTAGTCGATGGTAAATCAGGATCAATGCTATCTTGATACAACATGATTTAAAAAAATTTAGGGAAGGGATAAAAGCATGTTGAGGTGAAAGATGTAACATGGGAGGAGTTAGATGATAAAGTCTTAATCTCTGTTCAGTGCTTAGTGGATGAAGTTCTAGATGTGTTTTCTTATGAGAAGATGGTTGCTTCATTATGGAGTCGATTTCAAGATCATTATTTCAAAAAGTCTTTGATGAATTGTTTGATTCTGAAGTAGCATCTCTTTCTTTTTCGCATGCATGAATGTACACAAATAAAATCTCATGTTGCTGAATTTAACTTAATTATTGATGAGTTAAGACAAGCTTGAAGCAATGTTTAAAATAACGGATAATGGTAACGTAACGTTTTGCCTCTGTTAAGTTATATTACATATAGCGTAATGCATAATGTAGGTTACAAAATTTTCTATTTAATTAATATATATATATATATATATATATATACCTATGTAAAATGATTTTTTTATAAATTGAAAATAAATTTATAAATTCTAAAAATGTATAATAACAATTTATAACACTAAAGCTATTCTAACTGTCGAACAAGCTTCATAATAATTTTCACTTTTATCTTCATAAATTATATTAAGTATGATCTGTAATTTCAGTCAACACCTAAATAAGATAACAAGATTCAATATATTTTGTGATATCAGTTTCTGTTATTATCAATGATATAATTTTTATTTTGTAATGCTTAACTTATTTGTAATTTTACATTTAACTGATAATTCAATAGAAACAACAAGTAAGAAATTTAAATAATCGGAGAAGAAACATAATAGCAGAAAAGAAAGCAAGTACAAATTAGCCAGTTAGTAATTCCAGAAGCAATTAAACAAGCTAACAATAAGTAATCAAGTAAGAAAATTTCAGTAATTTTATTAACAATCAAACCAAATAATCAACAGCAATAAAAAAAAATTACTAAAAAATAACAGCAACAAACGTAACATAATATAATTTAACGTAACGTAATGTAACGTAAAATAATGTAAAAGATGCACCATTATAGTGCAATGAGTTATTTCAACTGTTAGATAACGTTGGGGTTCTATTAGGTAACTTAACGCAATATAACAGATTTCATAATTCGTTATTTTCAACATTGACTTAAAGTTATGATTGAAAATGAAAATCAAACACTTCTAATATTATGTTCATTAACTTTTCATATAACAGTTTTAGAGAAGCCATTATTTACGGGGGCAAATAGCCAATAAGATCAGTGAAGTTAAAGAGCATTTGCTTAATAAAGATAAGATTAACAAATATTGATAGATGAGTACCATTATAGTGAACCTAGTTCAGTTACACTTGTCCAGGGAGAGGTTAAGAATAAAAGTTCTATAAGCAATCCTAAACATAAAAATTTAGTCTTCAACTATTGTAAAATAGAGGGGCACAAAAGTCGGATTGTTTTAAATTGAAGAATAGACAGAAACCTAACATCATTGGTCTAGTAGGGGATAACAATTTTGTCATGTAGTTTACTAATGGCTCAATAAGTGGTTAAAGACAGATCAATACTTGATTTTGGATGTTTACATCTCATCAGCTCCAAGAGGAAATTATTTTTAACATACGCTTTAGTTTAAGATGGAGTTATTTTATGGACAATTCTTTTCCATGCAAGGTGGTTGAACAGGAACAACATAGATCTGTTCGCAAGACGGAAGCATCACTATCCTTTCAGGTGTATGCCATGTTCCAAAATCAAGATTCAACCACATCTATTTAGGTATCTTGGATTCACAAGGGCTCACTTTTAAGGCAAAAAATGGTTATTTAGACCTTTCCAAAGGTGCTCATATCAAGGTCAAGGCTAGGAATATTACAATTTGTATGGGCTGCAAGGTTCAAATTACATATCAGCGTTCATACTCTTTATCTTTCAGTTTGGAGTTTAATATATATCAGAAGTTGGACAATGTCCATTGAGGAGTTTAGCTCAATGTTAAGATATTCTCCATGTCGTCATTTAGTGCATCTGGATTAAGTAGTACCAGCACACAAGTAAGTCCATATTTGTATTCTGGTATTGATTTATATTCTTATTCATCCAATTTGGATTCAGAGGATCATTTGGTATTCAAGTTAAGATAGCTGCTAAACTTGTTTGGTGCACATTGCATTTAAGAATCCTTTGAGGTTACACAGAGAAGGCAAAGCGAAGCTCGCAATTCAAATTGAAAATAGTAGCGTTTCAGTTCTATAGGATTTTTATTTTCAGAACTTGATTGTATTCATATCAAGGTAGAGATTGTTGAGTTTGACTCAAATACCCAGTTTAAGTTTTTTTTACAAATCAGACTTCAACACAAATCCTAGTTGGATTTGGATTAAATGAGTCAGTTTTGAATTTTGTTTGAGTCACCAATATAGTATGATGCCTACTAAGATTAGGGGAAGTACTATATATTATCCCTCATAGGTGAGGTAAAATGTTAAGAGGAATTAAGAAGATATTTTAGAGAGAAGTTTTTTGTACACCAATCTAAGGTTTCTTTTTTATTTTTAACTTGAGTATTAAGTGTGTAATCTAGGATTTTGATTTTGGTTAGAGTTTCTCAATTTTGTACTCCTTAAAGATTTAGCTAATTCCTCCTCCTCCGTCTACAGAAGTACATCAGTCAGTCTAGCCGGTGGAATCACATTATACTTATATTTTTCTTCTTTGCATTTTTTATATAATCGGTATCTCAAGTTCTTGTGATTGATCATCGATTTGGTTTCACTACGTGCTCTCTATTTCCTAACTACATAAGCATTCACATCAAATGGTGATACATAAAAAACAAGAATGAAAAAAGGAAAATAAAAATGAAATAGAAGTACGAAATTTTGAATCAAAATTTCCAAGCCAAACGGACTAGAGCACGATCATGTAGATTCATTAATCTAAAAACTTAGGAAAGATGGTGTGAAAAATGAGATTTGCTTTCATGATAAGATGATAACATTTCTTTATTTGAGATTATACTTGAGATTAAAAGACTCTAGGAAGCTTATAATCTTGTTAGTTAGTGAAACTTGTTGTAAATATTAAAAAAAAAATATTTTTCAATATTTTTCTTTTTTTACTTTTCATTTATCATTTTTTGCGTTTTCTTTTGCCATTTGCCTCATTCTTCAAATTTTGTAGTTATATTTACTACACTCACGAGACAACTGGGGTAACTTAGGGTTCAATAGCTTATTATACATGCTAAATGCAATTGTAATTCCTATAACAGTGAGCTAAGCTTTCTAATTTTCTTCTTAGGTTTTATTTTGCTCCAAAACTAGCAAAAGTTAGGTGTGAGGATTTTGGTACTTATCTTCGACTACATATTTTATACCCCCATATTGTCTGATTTTCTTTGTAAATAATTGGTACTTGGATATATTAAATTATATTTTGTAGCAAACATGTTTCTACAACAAGATTAGGAGAAAAAGAAATTTATTGATAATTTTTAGCACCAAACGAACATGATGAATGAAGATTGAAGCCCACTAAATAATCCAGATATTTAAAAGGAGTTCAGTCTGGTGGTAAAGAGTCTATAACAAAATAGATAAATTTTGTACAATTTTTACAAGTAGAAGCCCAACTTTGACTCCCTTGTAGCAGTCAATGTTGCGAGATTATATTTCCTTAGAAGTTCAATTGTTAAAGAGGTTGCTATTTTGGAGGCCATGTCTAGCGTTTTCAACTTCTTCTTTGTTGATTGATCTTTGATGTGACAATTCAGGTTTTTTAAAATAAATTTTCCTTTTATTTGTGTGTGTTTTCTAATCATCTTTATTTTCTTTGTATCCATGAGCAACTAATTGGTAGATACTTAAGAGTCAGATAAAATTAGACTAATTTTCATAATCTAAATTAAGAAGTCTCTTTGATTATTTGATTCAACTTTATCATATATAACTTGATTTGTCAGAATTAACTAAAAAGATAATTGAAAAACTAAAATTTGATTAATCATATCTAGCTAAAAACTACATATTTTATACTCTATACATAGATTGATTTATTTGATAGGTTATACTTGGTAAAAATTTGGTTTTGATAATCTTGATACTTGTTAATTTATATTTTCTAGCAATTTCATTTAATTATTAGTTTCTTGTTAATTGATTTCTCTAGATTGATAGGCTATGCTTGAATTATATTTTGATAGCTTATGCTTTTTATTGTTAATTGATTGATAGGAAATTAAGAATTATTAATTAAACAAAAGGGAAGACGTTAAATTAGATGTGTTGATTGCATAATGGATTCAAATCCTAGGTATTTTCATTGTAGATAATTTTTATTTAAAAATTATAATGGATTCATACCCTATGTATTAATAGCATAATGGATTGAAACACTATGTTTTTTCTTTGCAGATACTTTTTAGTTAATAATCATAATGGATTTTAACCATAGGTATTTTTTGTATAGATAATTTTTGGTTAACTTATTTTTAGGTACTTGTGCTGACACTACTATTGATCTATAAAGATTGATGAATAGGGTTAACCTAGATTTACCTTAGTGCTATAATGACTAAAAATTTAACCATTTATTGAGCAATGAGCATAAACATATTTAGCTACATTTTTGTCTATCCTTTTAATGTGTGACTAAATCTCAACTTTTCTTCTTTTTTCTCTCGTTAGATCCATGTCTCATCAGATGAATTCGAAACACTCCTAAGCATATACAACATGTTAGATTAGTATTTAGACCTAATTAATTAATCTTATCCCTCTTGAGTTAATCGGTTAAATCATGAAATTTGAACTTCTACCTAGTGTCTTGATTTTTTTTCTAGTCAAATACACACATCCATATATTTTTTTCTTAATATTATTCAAATTAAGTCCCCATAGGGAGTCGAACTCAGAATCTCTCACTAGTTGAAGAAGGTGATGCCACTAGAGACAACTTATTGGTAACTTACATCTAGTTGGCAAGTAAGTTTTTTTGTTATCTTAATGAGATAAGCTAAGAGTCAAGTTGAAAGGCCGTTAAGTTACAAATTTAGTTTGACATTAGAATTAATTAATATTCGTCACTAGACTACAAAAACAAAGCTTAAACATGAATCTATGCTTATTTATATATTTGAAAAAATGCATATAACCTAAAGCTCTCCATGTTTACTGTCCTAGAGTTTGATCTTCTCTCTAGGATTTGGACGATTCTCTTATCAAATCATTAGCATCCACCGATCTCGAGATGTTTATATGATCAATCTCAATTTAACTATACCCTTCATGTGTTTATTTAGGAGATATATAGAAGAGAGAAATTATGTAGAAACAAAAATCGCATTCCATTTGGCTCCTATTGGATGACAAGAGCACGACTTACTTTCACAAGAGGGCTAATGCCTGACAGAGGGCTAATGCCATCCATAAAATTAATGCCCCATATGGTTCAGTATTAGAGAGAGATAGTATCAGGCGTCATATTTTGATTCACATTTTAAAAAACTTGTTGGCACAAGAGAAGAACACCCTATCATTCTCCAACAAGAATTATGGGGCGAGAACATCAGCTTAGAGAATCTGGGGGACGACTTCATTGAGAGGATACCGAAGATGTTTTTTTTTTTCTTTAAAACTTTTTGGGAGTTGATTAGTAGCGTCATGAAGTGAAGGCAGGTAAGGCGAGACTGGATCAGTTGAATTATGCGAATATTGTGTTAATTCCTAAAAACAGCAGACCAGAGAGGGTAGGAGATTTTCGACCAATCGCATTCCTTAACCACACCATCAAGGTCTTCTTTCTTGACTAAAATGTTTGCTAATAGAATGACAGCTAAGTTACAATCTCTGGTTTGAGATTATCAAACTGGATTTCTCACTAGTCGGAACATTCTGGAAGTATCATCGTTGCTCAAGCAATCATCCATTAGAAAAAGAAGGCTAAAACCAGTGAGTATCTCCTCAAGTTGGATTTCATTTAGACTTATGACTTAGTCAATAAGGTGTAGTTTTGAAAGTCTTACATTGTAGGGGCTTTGGTCGTAAGTGGATTGGTTGGATCAGTAATTGGCTCTCATTGGCCAAAATCCTTGTACTCACTAACATGGCAAGAGATTGCCTATCGTAGAGGCTTAAAACAAGGTGATGCTTTATAACCTTTATTATTTACTCTAGTGGCTGATGGGCTAAATGCCATCATCTGAAGGGGCAGTCTCAAAATGACTGTCTTTATCCAACTTCAGTATACTACAATAATTTGCTTTTCGAGGAGAACAACATTTTACAATTTATCTTCACTGAATGGATTCTTCACATATTTGAGTTGTAGTCTGGGTTTCAAATAAACTTTTACAAAAACCAAATAATATAGTTTGGAGAGATGGACGCCTTATACCATATCATTGGACAAGTTTTTGGATGACAGCAGAGTCACTTCCAGATCAAGTACTTGGGTATTTCGTTAAGACCGGAAAGACTACTTAAGGGAGATAAGAAATGTTTACTAAATAGACTTGGCAGAAAACTCGAAGGCGGTAAGGGAAACTTCTTTCTCCTGAGAGTCATATTGTTTTACTTAATGCAACGTTATTCTCCGTTCGGACAATTTTCATGTCTTATTTTATACAACGGTATGGATGCAATCCAAAATTGATTGACTTTGAAGGATTTTTTGTGAAAGCTGACCAAATTATTTTTGTTTGGTTTGGTTTTGCTTATTCCAACCAATTTTGAATGGTTATTTCGACTCACCAAAATTATTCATGTCATGTCATTTTCATTCCTCAAAACCTTATGAGAGCAATTTCCCATCTTACCCCTCAGACAATTTAATTTAATGTTTTTTATTATAAAATCGAGCTATCCATCGTTCCCAGTCCCAAGAAAACCTCTGTCCCAAGAAAACCTCTGTTTGTGCTGTGACCCCTGCCCCCTCTATCTAAGAGTGACCCAACTTAACTCTTTTGCAGGGACGTACCTTGAGAACTAGGGAATTAAGGCAAAAGTGTAGGGAAAGGAGGCATAGGTCCGCAATTATGGATGTAAAATATATTTTTCTTGTTGTTCCTCTTCAGTCCGTGAGATTAACGCCTCACCAAAAATGTCTCTTCCACCAGCTTCTCAAACCATGGGACCATCATTGTTTCTTTTTGATCCATTTGTTGCAATTTATTTCTTGATCAATTAATAATTCAATTTATCTCTCTTTCCTCTGTTTTTCTCTCTAGATTAGTTCAGTGTAGAGTATAGAGGAGGAAAAGAAAGATGAAGAGGAATAATTAACACATGATGATATAAATACAAGTTGCCAGACATAATACAAATTCCAAAGACAAACATGGGGGCATTTCATAAATTTATTTTCAAACTACAGGATTTTCATGTAAAAAATATTATGTGTAAAAATTAAATAATTTAGAACAGGTTTTTTTTATTGTTGTTCAGCTGGGTGAACTGCAAAAATGGAAAAAGAAAGAAGATAAAAAGAAAAGAGGTGGGGCGGAAAGAGCAGTAGTCAGCAGAGAGAAGAGCCACCACTACTAACAGTACACTACTATATGTACTTTTATTGTACATATTAGCCACCTGCCAATTTCCAATTCTTTTAAATTTTTATGTAAATGTAATTATAACCCCATATAAAAAATACTATAAGTAAATTAGTTAATTAGTTTGAGGTTGTAGATTGTTTTGTAATAAAAGAGTGTAAATAAAGAAGAAAATAAAATAAAAAACACCATTGAATTTAGAATAATTGACCATATTTTATTCAGTAAATAAACAAACGTGGAAATTAATTTAATATAATTTTATTTGATTCATACTTTGAAGAACTATTTAAGGTGATGTTCATAAGCCCAACAAGATTGTGCCATGATACAATTAGATCTTTATAAGAACATAGAACTTTTAGTCTTCAGTAAAACTAGATAAGTTGCATGTTAGGTTTAGACCTATATTGACCTTTAAAGTAAAATTGATTAGTCTCTTTGCTTAGGCTCAACTAATAAAGCCTATCTGTTATGTATTAGGCCTTTAAGAAAGAATGAAGAGAAGGAAAAAAGAAAATATTTGGGGGCCTTCCTAGAAAATGTGGCCTTTTCTCAGTAGCCTAGCGGTTGGGCAGGGCCTACTTTTTTGAAGATCAGCTCTACTCTCATTCTCTCACTGCCCCCAAAAAAGTTTTGCTAACACTTCAGATTCCCTCCACCACAATCGGGGGAGATTTTACTCTGGATATGATCACCTGCCTCCCTCAATGGTGGTGATAGGTAGCAGCAGCCTCAAGTTTCCGCTGCTTCTTTTGGTTGTGGCTGCTGCTACTCTTGTCCAAGAGGTATAATTTTTTTTATAAAGGAAATGGTTTTTTGTTTTGTTTTTGCTGATTTGAGATTTAACTCTTGCAGTACAATTTTGAGGGGAGGTATGATCTGGTTAGGTTTGTGAAGACTGTGCAGAAAGGTAGTGCTTTATGTGCACCTGAGATTGGGCATTATGTCTGTGCTGATTGGAATTTTGGGTACTTCTTCCCTTTTCTCATGTTTTTAGGAATTTTTTATTTTCTATTTATTGTTAATTAATGAGTTTTCGGTGATTTACTATTTGTAGTGGTTTCATGCTTGGTTGAAGTATGTTCCAGGAGTCAGCTTCAGATCTGGTAACGAGCTTTTCGAGGTCTATTTCTCGAACCAGTTCTTTCCAAGTCTTTTCCTTTTTCTGCAAGAATTGCAAAATTATTAGCCTACCCCAAGTACTAGTTCACAAGTTAGTTAAGAATAGGATTAACATATTTGGGAAAATTTTTTAACAAATTAGAAAATGTTATACGATAGAACTCGTGAGTCTCCCTCTTCAATAACTTCAACCACAGATTAGCCAAAAGAAAAAACAAAATAATAATAATAATAATAACTTACAACCACTTAATAAACTAATAATCTATTTACAATTGGAACAAAATATTTTTAAAATTTCTTTTAATATTCCTATTTCTTCATTTTCCAATTCATAGGTTTTCTTTTATATATATATATATATATATATATATATATATATATATATATATATATATATATGGATTACTGTAGGTGGGTTGCCAGTTCAGGAAAAATTTCGTAAAGTAGCGGCAAAAATATAGTAATCCAATGATTTTGCTTTAATTTTTTTTAGAATTAGGATCTTATCTTCTTAAGTTTAATAAGATTAAATTTCATGAATTTTGGAGTTCATTTGCACTTTCATCAAGTGGATACAAAATGTTATTTACTGGAAACCGTTAAAATTTGTGTCAACTTGGTGGAGAACCAAATCAAAAGTAAAACCTAAGAAATTGGGTATGAGTGAACCCTAAAATGTCGAGATCATAGTCCAAAAGAATTTTTTTAAAAAAATTATTGGATATAGTGGAAATGAACTGTAGCTCAGATAACTTGTATAAGCTGTCAGTTTATTTTCATTTTTCTCATATATACATATATATATATATATATATATATATATATATATATATATATATATATATATATACATATTGGATTACTGTATATGATATGGCAACTCAGGTAAGTTACATGAGTTAGCATGAAAAGTAATATAACCCCATTATTTTTAAAAAAAAATTTGGATAATGATCTCTACCTCCTTAGCTACCTTAGATCAAATTTCATAGGTTTTGAAGTTTCTATGTTAATTTATTAAGTGGATACAAAATGTCGTATTCACCGAAAATCGTTAATTTTGCATTTACTTGATGAAATACCAAATTACTAAAATCTAAAAAATTAGGTATGAGTAAACTCTAGGGGGTCGAGATCATAATCCAAAAAAAAAATTTATAAAAAAAGTTTACTCGAGATAGTGAAAATGGACCACAGTTTAGGTAACTTACGTGAGTCGGCTGCTCATTTCCATTTCTCTCTCTCTCTTTATATATATATATATATATATATATATATATATATATATATTCCCTTTTTTAACACAATATCCTTGTGTTATGAAATCCTGAACCTGAAATCTTGCACAATCTAATCCTCCACAAAATTTATTCATTAGAATTGATGGTTTTTGGCTTAAACACCAGCTTATCATAATAATTTTATAAAAAAAAATTTCTTACAAGCGCAAGGAATTTGGTCCAAAGCTAAGTACAAACTATTTGTCCAGCACATCATTAATCTAAATTCTCTCTACAGAGAATAAATTTGGGAAATTTATTCCCTTGCCCTTTGTTGTGATTAATGTCGCCCAACATTGAATCAATATGATAATCGAATAAAGAAATTAAACCTCAATTAAAACAAAATCGAGAGAGAAGAAGAAGAAAACAAGAGAATTTATATGGTTCACGCTATGCCTATTTCCAGGGAGGAAAAAACAAGTCTATTTTTCACTATATTTATCAACTAGGGTTATAAAAGCTTTTATACATGGCATTCCATGTGTTATTATATAAATACCCATTTTGGAATCTTACCTTACTACAGTACTGTCTCCTGGAGACGTATACAAGTCTAAGCAATGCTTGAATTTGTCAACAATAATTGTCTCTGTCAATATGTCTGCTACATTTTCTGAAGTGTGAAACCGACTCTCTGAGCTTGTGATACTGCACATCTATGTGCTTCATCCTTGCATAATAAATATGATTCTTAGCTAAACAAATAGCACTCTAATTATCACAATGCAATTAAATACCACTCTGATCAAGTTCCATCTCATTGAGTATCCTAATTAGCCACAACATTTCCTTGGCAACAGTGTCCGCTGCGTTGTACTCCTTAATTGTAGATAATGCAATAGATCTCTACCAAATTGGTCCTTCTGTTAATGTAAATGTATATCCTGTAGTAAATCTCCCACTACTCAATTCTCTGTATAATTAGAATTTACAAATCCCTCAACTGCAAGGCTGTGTTATCCTTAAAACACGATGCCGTAATCTGATGTACCCTCAAATGCCTCATAATCCACTTGATAGCTTTTCAATGCTCTCTAGGTTGAACATAAACTTGTTAATGACACTAATGGCATGTGTCAAATTTGGTCGAGTACATACTATATCATACATCAAACATGCAAGTGATCTGACTATACTGGCATATGTGACCTCCACAGCTTGGATCTCATCCAAGTGATCCAGTATAAGCAGTAAGCAACAAATTAAAGTAACAACAAAGAAGATAGAAGCAAAAAGAATAACATCATGGCTTTCAATAAATTTAGAAAAGGTAGCCAAATGTAGAGGCACAAAAACCGGTAGAGTATTTACTTAGAGATAAATAAAGATAAGATTTATGTAGATTAGTAATAAGATTAAGTTAGTAATAAGATTAAGATTACATAAGATTGGATTATGATATAGTTAGAATTTTAAAAGATTTGTTTTTATTTGTTTTCATCTTGTTGCACTAGGATTTGTTATATATTGGTTATAAAACTTCAATTTTAAACAAAGAGAAATGATATTATGAAAATTAAAAGCATGTGTTTTGTTCTTCCCAAATTTTTGCCTCAAGTGATTCATGAGGGAGTTGGTGTGTGATTCGCTTAGATGTGAAACCCAAATCTCCAATGTATCCCCAAAGTTCTAATTTCTTCCTTAATTCTCCCCACAAATGCTAATTTCCTTTCCATTCTATGTCAAGTTGGTATCAGAACTCAAATCAACACCTTCCATTTTTTTATTATTTTTCTTTTTGTGTTTTCCATTTGAGAGAAAAATAGTGAGAGAAGACAAAAAAAGAAATAGATTAAGATGAGAAAAACAGTGTGAAAAGAAAGAAAAAAGAAGAGGAAAAAAATATGTGGGAAAAAGGTGAGAAAAGTTGATAAAAAAATTGAAAGCAAAAGTGAAAATTCCGAAAAAGAATCAATGAAAAAGAGAGAAAATCAAGAATATTTCAGCAACGATCTCAACAACAATCTCAACAACAATGATCCATCATCATTTTCAACAAAATCAGCATCAATCTCAACAAATCAACAATCATCACCAACATCATCAAATTCAAGTGTTTTATCTAACAATTCTAGTTGTGTTAAGAGTATTTTGATGATTTGGAGCTCATTTGAAATACGATTCACATCGGACTCAAACTATAGTCGAAACGTTGCAATTCTTTATTATTTTCTAAAATTTGTGGTATGAGAATTTTGGAGTTAATTTATGGAATTCATATTTTATAGTAAATACATCAAAAGTAATGCAGATTTTAAACAAGTAGAGTGATATATGATGCAGTCCCATATTTTCATAGTTATTATAACTGTAATGGTTATAAAAATTGGGAGAACCATCTAGAATAATTCTTCCGTTACTTTCCTTTGACTTCAGAGCAGAAATATCATTATGCTCAATTGAAGTTAATAGGAGAAGTTTCTACTTGGTATGTTAGCAATTATAAATCTAATCCAACTTGAGATTAGTTACAATTTCTTCTTTGTGTACTGTATACTCCACATCTTATTTTTAATTGTTCACCAGAATTTTTTAAGGCCAAACAGTACTCTAAATATGAAGAATATAGACATTCCGCTCACCAGTGTTCTTCTATCAGAAGTTTGGTTTGTAAAAAATTTTGGTAATATGAATACAAATACCCTTCGAACAGTCCAGATACTGACATATCTGCTTTCGAGAGTTTAAGTGATGTTAGAGTTGAGACCGAATCCAGCATAGAACTTTCCACATACCCAGAAATTGACTATTTAATTTTTCTATCAGAGCCAACTATAAGAGCACTCAATAGCAATGTTCATGAAGAGAACTTGAGGCTTAGCACATTTGCAGTTTCACTTATTCATATACTGCTTAAATATCATGAGAAAATCCAATGACAGATGGTGCTGAGCGAAAATTCTTATACATCTATTATAGAAATACATAGTGAAGTGCAGGAATTCTTGGCTGAAGATTATGTTTTTCTTGTCTCTCCAGCTTCTATTTCAAGTCTTTTATTGTTTTTAGAACCAACAGATTTCAACCTCTCTCCAGACCTTCCACAATTATTATTGCTGCCACTATGGGAATGTCGGATAGCGAACACTTGGCTATCAAACTGTTAGATTTTTTTGTACTTCGTTTAGTGGAAAGGTTTGCCAGGTCTTGGGATGATTGATTAACTTCTTTCAAACTTGCTTGACTTTCTTCTTGCTGCCATTCAGTAGTGGTGAATGTTTCCAAGTGGGGAAGAATTGATATAGACGAATAAAGATAAGATTTATTTAGATTAGAGATAAGATTAGGGTTGCATAAGATTGGATTTGGATTTAGTTAGAATTTTAAAAGTTTTTTTTTTTTTTTTTCATCTTGTTGCACTAGGATTTGTTACATATTGATTGTAAAACTCTAATTTTAATAAAAAAGAAATGATATTATGAAAATTGAGAGTATGTATTTTGTTCTTCTTAAATCTTTCACTTGGGTGATACATGCGTGAGTGGGCGTATGATTCACCTGGATGTGGAATCCAAACTCCAGTTTATCTCCAAAACCCTAATTTCTTTTCCAATTTTCCACCACAAACCCTAATTTTCTTTTTGTTATGTATCAAAAGCTCAGATTCAGGTTTCATTCATCTTTGCTGGCAAAATGAAAGGCTTGAACTTGTTTGCCATTCCCATTTCTAATGAGTGACTGCAATGCATTGCAGACTCTCCATATCAATTAGGTTTAGAGTTTTAAGCATCATAAATTTCATATACATCATCGCCTGTCAGTTAGGGAAACTTGATATGATAAACCGTTGGAAATACAAAATGTAAAAGGTGGCACAATTTCAAAACTGAACGGTGCTGAGCCTTGAGTTACATCAAACCAAAAGAATAGAGAGACTATTAGGTGAATGGAAAGTAAATAAATGCATCAAGAACTGATAGAAGAACACATTGAATGCAAAATAAGAGCTGAATGCACTAATTGTGTGCTGTTCACTGTAAACGAAAGCTGATGCATGAATCCAATGCTGTTTGCTGTAAATGAACGCTATACTGTAATGAAATTGGTGCTTTCTTAGCTCATACATGAGCAAGACATGTATTATTGACAAATAATAGAGGAATTGAGAAAAGACAGATGGAAATATCATTACTGCAGTGTATATTTAGAAGGTAACAAATTCAGAAAGTAGGAAAGGATAGATAGTTTAGGTTGGTATATATAGTGGTTGTGAACTGTGCCATCGTGTGCAAGCAGAAGTAGATATTCATCATTGAGAGAACGAACGGTGTATGACAGTGCAAATATGATTTCACGACAAAGGAGTAAAATATAGTGTAACAGAGTATAACAGGTGTTAGATGATGATGAGCTGTGTGATGTCTCTGAGTTCATGGATGGTGACACTTCTATGGCAGTATTGGTGGAAGGTTCAGATGCAGTAGTCAGATAGCTTGCTGCAAGCCTTGGCTGAGAATTTAATGGGCCAGGACTCGGAAGTTGAAGTGAAGATCTGAAAGCAGGATTGTATGTTTTTGGCACCCACTCAACTGTCTCAACAGTGTAGCCACCGGAGTAAGCTATTGAAATGTATTGGTGGTTGGTTGCCGAAATTTGGATGTGGAAAATGAAGCGTTTATTCATAACCCTGCAAATGATGGCTATCACTTTTGTGCCTCCACAGGCTGGTGCATCAAAAAGTAGCTATTTGAAGTTAGGAAACAAACAGTTTGTGTGACGAATTATATTTCACGACAAAAAAATATTGGCATAGTATAATACTTAATACCTTATTCTTTATTGGGTTGACATCGTCCGATGATGTATTAAAGAGATCCTCCGCTGCTTTGTTAAATAGCATGAAGGTTGTCCTTGCAGTATCGTCTGTTATCTTAACTCTAGCTTTATACCTAGAGAAACACCAAACGATCAGAGGAACATTGCAATGTGAAAACTGAAAGGGAAATCTGGTTGCGACTTAACCTAATTATCGTGCAACCTGGTTTGCTTGGGAAACCCTCTTTAGAACATCCAGCTCTTTAGAACATCCAGTTGGGTAGTTGTGACTCTCATGGATGGCAGTCCAGCACAAAGTACAGCATCTATACGTCAGAGTAGTTTCATTCCACACATGCAGTACCATTCCTACATGGAATAGTGGGATAAAGGCAAAAAGGAATAAAGGGACATCTCTAAGAAAGCTTGGACAACATGAAGAAGTGTGCGTGATAGCGAAACCTGGCCTGGAATGGGGGAATGCCAAGATTTTAAATATTAGCTATAGCGGATATATTAGATTGGAAAATTTTATTGTGGTTATCGGTATTGGGAAAATATCAAGGATATTTTTTTAAATATCGGATATCAATATCGAAATGAAAATATACATGCATGTATTATAGAAAATAAATATGAATAAGGTAATTCACACATGCAATATAAAAAACTACATAAAACATCATATATATATATATATATATATATATATATATATATATATAATTAATACATACAGAAAATAAATATGAATAAGGTAATTTACACATACAATATAAAAAACTACATAAAACATATATATATATATATATATATATATATATATATATATATATATATAATATATATATATATATATATATATATATATATATATATATATATATATATAAATTTAGAATATACTTATCTCAACAACTTGGCAACACAGTTTGATTTTGGAGTTATATTGGGAAAAAAGTAATTTTCAAAGAAGTTGTAACTATGATTTCAAATTAACATAAAATTAAAGCAAAAGAAAAAAATATAGCGGTCGTTATTTTGCATCCAATATAGTAGCCTCAATATCGAGTCCAAGCCAATATTGTGCTACTATTTTTTCAAAAACACTAAACACTATAAAACTGCTTATATCATTGTGTTTTGTATTTCTAAACGCGATATTGGCCTCAATATCTATATTGCAACCAATATTTAAAACACTGGAAAATGGTGAGCAATTGTTCTAAGGTAGCTGAGTGTGTCAAGCTTGATTGGTCCTTTTCGAAAGCACTCACTGTTCTGGGGATATTCTAACTTGTTGATATGATGGTTTGCTAGCTTGTTGACCCTAACGAATTATGTGCGGGTAATGGCCAATGCTGAACTGACACCTTACAGTATAGGCTTGGTAACCTAGTTATGGTGCTAACCGTTTGAGAATATCTGCAGCACTTTCAACTCCCTTTGTGTTGCATGCTAAATGAGTGAAGCGGGTAGTTTGATAGCCATATTTCCCTACATTAAAATGTAGACAAAGGATGGGATAATGGAAAAGATACTTTTACATAGGAAAAACTAGTCGAACGCAGACGAAAACAGCTTGTGGACAGAATTTTTGGAGGAAGAAAAAAATCTGTAGAGAATATTGAAAAGAAAGAAAAACTCCTAATGTTTAGTCGAAGCAAAGGAACTATTTTCAGTATATGGAAAGCATATGTCTAACCACTCTTTATACTTATCACTGCCATGGAATGTTTTTTTTAACATAAAAAGGTAATGACATAACTCAGTTTTATGTGCACTAAACTTAGAAACAATATTGAAGGAAACGAAGGAAATAACCAAGAAAAAGTATCTGAGAGAAGCCAATATGAGCAGCAGGCAATAAACCAAAGTAAGAACACAGAAATTAGCAAATAAAAAACAATAACAACATGTCAAGCTATAATATAGAAGAGGTAAGACGAAAGCATAACTGAGAAAAAAAGGTCAAGAAAGTATGAAACGAGTCGAAAGAAGATTGGAAATAATCCATAGAAAACCAAAATCATAGATGACAGTAGTAATGGAAAACACAGCAGCCAAGAAAAGGCACAAAGCACAAAAATAACACTAGAAAGTTTAGGGTCACCAAAATGATAGTTTTACAGAAGAAGTAACACTGAAATGCAAAAGTTAAAAACTTCACAGGCAGAAGTTTCTTGGGAGAGAAACAAAAATCCATTGAAAATACTGAAAACAGAGAAAAACCGATCTTAGTTCCGAGGCAACCAACAAAGGTTCTTATTTCTAAGAGATCTGACATTGACATATTTATGTCACAGAAATCTAAAACACATGCAGTATAAGAAATGTTTATTTATCATGTATAACGAGCTAAAGGCACATTAAGCAGCAATAGTTCACAACTCTCAACTAATATAAAAATATATATTTATCCAAAGTCTCTCCCTTTCGGCGTATTCTTGAACCCCTAATTGTCTCGGGGATTCCAACTCTCTAACAAGTGCCAGGTTGTGAGCCTGTTTGTCCTCTTCGTTATTCATCTCAATACCACATGTGTGTGCAAGTGAAAGCAACATATCATTAGGCAATAATTTGAGTACAGGTAAGGGGGCAGCTAGTTTATCTGGCTTGGAGTCGGTTAGAAGAGTTTTTCTTTTGGAGGCAAGCCATGCCACTTTGCCTTTCTAGTAGCCTTGACCCCCACGCATCTCCTCAAGTCTTTTGCTACGTCTATTGGGTATGTTAACAGGATGCATCATAGGCTCGGTAAGTATCGGGCTATCCTGCAGTGACTCGATCCCGGATCAGCTCCTAATTGCACCTCCCTATCATGCCTATCACTAACAAGTTCAGCACAGATGTCGTGTTGTGCCAAGAAGAAATCAATGCTCGTATCTCCCTCGTCCACAACAACCTCCTTGGCAAGTTAACAAGGTCTGGTAGTTATAGTGAGACGGGTGATTGAGGGATAAGAATAGTTTTCTTATTTGCAATTTTTTGGGCAAGTGTGATAGCTATCTATATCTTGATTGCTGGCTTTGTTTCTTCTCACTGTAGACAGATTTTTCATCAACTTAGTCAGGAAATCCGTCAAAATTTTCTTGTCAGAATCTTGGGCCGCCGCAAGTAACTTTGTAGGGTCTTGTCCCTCCAAACTTATGTCCTGGGTGTTGGAGACAAAGTTCAACAGCCCATGCTAGCCCGAAGGTTTAACTATGTCCATTGTCTATTAGCCCCCTCGATTTAGAGTCCAACAACTCAATATTCTCTATAAAAGGTCCATCAGATAGCCCTGTGTTATCCAAGCTCTGGTCCAAGTCCAGAGCTTGTCGATCAAGCCTCAAGCGGCCCATGTGGTCTCTGGTTAACATATTGAAATTGGAACTCTAGTCATTAAGATGAGCTCCAACCCCATTTCTTCTGATTCTCCCAAGGTTCTTATGGCTTACATCATTAGGACCCTGAGAGCAATGGAGCCTGCTTTGCTGTTGGTTTCATCTTTCTCCTCATGACCCTCTATTAAGGTTTTAAATAGTGGCTGCAATAGCGCAATATCAATTAATATTGCGATTTAGACACCAAACTGCTATGATATTGAACATGTTAATATGTTTATAGTTTTCATAAAAAAATCGCCGGCATATCGGGTCTAATCCACTTTTGTGGATGTAATATCATGATTCAAATTTCGGATCATATCCACTGATATATGAGCCCATGCAACTTGGTAAAAAGTTATAATCTTCTTTTGGCCCATTTTATATAATTTACCTTTTCTTGGTTATTTGAGAAAATTGGATACTATTAAAATTTGAGTTAGGAAATTTTTATAATCTTGATTAAGATTAATTTAGGGGTTATTGGTTAATGACTTACCATTAAATTACAGTAAAATTATTGTTAAATGCTTGAATTACAGTAAATTGAAGAAAATTACTTCAAATTTATAGTAAAATTACAATCACAATAAAAACTTATTGATTAGTGTTTTAGTAATTATGGATTCATCGATTTAATGTAAGTAGTCGAGATAAGTATATTCTAAATATGTATGTAAGTATGCATATATATGTGTGTGTGTGTGTGTGTGTGATGAATGCAGTTTTATATGATGTATGCATATATTGTTTTATTCATATTTGTTTTAGGATATGAGGATATGTATATTAATAGTTTATTATTAGCATCCAATATTTGGTAAATATCCCCGATATCTGCTAGATTTTTTCTAAATGATATATTAGCTATAGTTGATATTTGACTTTGCGCTCTATTTCCAAATTGATGCCTTCCCTTTGTTAATGTGGATGAGCGACTTTTTAGTTGCCTTAATTTTGGTCTAGTCCCTTTCACCTCGAACTTCGAGATGCATAGGCGCATGCACGTGCTATGCTCTTTTCAAATCAGGGGGCGGGGCTGAGCGATCGGTTCAACGGTCCCCTTTTGACCGTTAGGTAAAACGCTATCCCCTCTTGGTTCGTTACCATGTGCTCCAGCATAGTTGATTTCTAACGCATTTGGTGTCCCAATACTCCCCTATGTAAGATCAAGGCAAGAGTTGTAGTCTTTGACAATAGTGGTAGCCATACCTTCCACCGTGTGCTTAGTTGGAGGTTCACTTGACTCCGATCTTCAAAACCCCCGTTCGACAAGGTACGTCACACATTGGAGATCTCAAGTCCCCTCAAAATTTCTTTTTTTGACAAAAACTAGTAGTGATTTTGCACATTTGTTTGTCGATGATGTCAAACTCCTTAGGGACTGAACCCAAGTTTTTTCACCCTATGTACACACGGCCAACACTAATATTGCATTTGTCATTATTGTGCTAGCAAACATAGTTCATGAGTGAATTTGGACCAGTGTTGTAGAGGAACACCTTCGACCGTCATCCATGCAGGTAGTGGAAAGAGGTGAATGAGGTCATCTTCCATACCCATCAATGACAGACTGTAAATATAGCCTTGTGATGCTTGCACAGGATCGAGATTCTTCCCACTGCATATATTCCAAGCCCTCCATCGATGGAAACAGAGCAAGAAATTATTTTCCCCTAACCGCAAATTTCCAATCAAAATTTGTGAATTCCGCAGATATGCTCCTAAGTCCTTGAATAATGTCCTTGATATTAAGTTCGCCATGATCAAGTAAATGACACCCATAATCTTAGCTAATCTCACTTGTACCTTTGTTGCTTGATCGGAGGTGAGGATAAAAACTGTGGGTTTTGCTTTCGAAGACGCCTTAGTGGATATGAAGGAGTGTCTCTTATTCCAAGTTATTCGGAGCACCATTATCATTGTCCTCTAACATCTTGTTTGCACCGACAGTCACCGTGGTATGATACTTACCGAATTACTTGTCCTTGACGGTTGGGTTATGGGCTTGCTTCCTGTGTTTGATAGGTGCTTGGGGATAGCCTTTGTCCAGTTGCTCGAGGGCTTTTTGCTTGTCCCGCCTTGTTCCTAGGGTTGCCGTAGAGAGTAGGGCAATCCACATTCCAATGCCCAATATTTTTCAATAATGACATTAGATGAGTTGACAATCCTCATTTAAGTGGTCATGGTCGCCATAATTCCAACAGTCCGATTAGATAGCACCATTCTCCCTTCCTAGTAGAACTTTCTTTTCTGGGGATTCATAATGTCGACGATCAGTGTTTTTCCTTCTTGAAAGAGTTCGATCTGTATTCAGTCGATTCCTAAGTGTTATCTTTGTCTCCCAAACTCAAACTCGACCATGCCAGAGGAATCCTGTGCGCTAGTGCATTTTAGCGAGGTAGGCAAATACTTGTTCCCTCGTGTACGTTGCATTTGGGTCAATTATATTTGGTGTCATCACAAGTTTAGAGGAGTCCAAATGTTTCATAACGGTCTTTCTTCTCCAGCGACCCATTTGCTATCTCTGACCACCTTTTCTTGCAATGTCAGGGGTTCCTGTCCTCATTGTTGCTCTCTCGGGCATAGTTCTTGTTTGATTTACCAACCAGCTCTATTCGAAGTTCGTCGCTCTGTCTCTATCAAACTGCTCCCTTTTAGGTGTTAACCGGTTGAAGGTTGTCACCCAGTTCTCTAATTGATGGCACTACTAACCATGGGTAAAAAATCCCAGTTGCCAATTTTAAAAAATCGTATGCAACTATACATTGTCCAATAGTAGTTTTTAGCTATGAAGCATGAACACTTCGAAGTACGTATCGTGCCTGTATCGGATACATATCAAATAACGATACTTGCATTACACTTGTCTATACATATTGGACAAGCGAAACCGTGTTAGGTTTTAAGAATCGAAAAACTTATGTCAGAGTCGTATTCATTTTCAGAAAGTCATATGCATCGTGTGTTGGGGCCTGGTTGCTCTCAAAAAGTTATAGAGATCGTGTTTTGAGCACTACAGAGTCATGCATTGCTTAAGAAAGATTAAAAAAAATTATTTTGGCATAAAAGAGATACTAAACTAATAGACTCCAAATGTCTTACAAAAATAGAGCTTTCAGATATTTTATTCAATATACTAGTCCGTCTGATTAAATTCAAATTCGTTTCTTTAATATAATTACTTAATTAAAATTTATATTTTAAATTATTAAGTTTTCTTCTTTTTTATTCAACTTTAATGAAAAGATATTTTTAACAATTATGAGTTTTGATGTGCATTATATATATCACATGCATATATACACACATATTTTGTTGCCATGTTCCTGCTTCCCTAAGTCTTACTTTTTTAGGTTTTTCCATGTCCCCTTGTCCATACCATATCGTATTCGTATTTTGCATCCGTGTCCGTACTTCATAGATGCTAGGTTTGAGGAGAGTGGCAATGAATTATGATCAAGGGCCTCATGGTGACTTGAAATAATTTGTTGGAAACATATAAGAAATAGTTTATGTACTTTTTAGTTTGATCTGCAAGTGCTGCACAAGATTTCCCTACAAACAGAAAATTATAAATAAAATCAATGCTATAGGGTGCCAGTGGGAGATGATTATTTTATCGCTGCAAGCAGGCTGCAGATAAAATGTGATTCTGATAAATTCTTGATCTGGGAGAATGACATTTTATCTTGGTTCCTGACTGGTTGGCCAAACCGAAGCTTTAAAAATGATAAAGAGTAGACAACAAATCCCATCCCGCAGTCGGATATTACAGTTTCTTCTGGTCAGCTTTTAACAACGGTAAACAGTAAGCTACCGTAAGTATTGGTTAGGTATTCGGACTGGATTAGTTAGAGAGTCATGTTGATCAAAATCCTTCTACAGACAGCTTCACATGGAAGGAGTAAAACTGATTCCAGTGCACGGGCAAACAAATAACAGAGATGAATATTGTCACCAGATTGGTGTATGATTTAGTCTAGGTAACAATTATTGGTTCAGTTATTTTGGTTGTTGTTTTATGATATTCTAAGCCTTTTACCCATACGCTGTTAGGCTTTAGCTAGTTGAGTTTGCACTATATGCAATATGTTTCTGTTACAATGAACTATGTAATGTTTTTACCACCATCTGTCATGAAAGTTGTTGATATTAGTGAAGATTGGCAGGTGACCATTTATATATATGCTCGATTTTAGTCTATGTATCGAGCAAGGTTACTGACCAGTTACTAGACGGTTTCAGGTAATTTCTTGATTGTGCATGAATTCTGAAGCTACATCCTTGCGTACTTGATAGAAGGGCTACTGACTAACAATGAAGTTATGTCCACTTAAAGTTCTGTCTTTAAAGGTCATCTCAAGATTGATGAACATAGGAAAGACCCAAATTTTTGATGAAGAGGAAATATCCTTCAAGATATTCTTGCTGCTTGTATTGTGCTTAATTATACTGTATAACCAGTTGGCCTTCCAGTTTATTAGATGAGACGAAGCAAATTGTGCAAGTTTTTTTCTAACACAATTATTTATATCTTATTCAGTTATACATTGTGTTGTAAATATAACACCCCACAATCGATCAATAAGACAATCGAATAAAGGAACGGCTGCATGCCTACATCCATGGGAATGGAATCTCTTTTCCACTATATTCATTACTTGGGGTTACAAACTCTTTTGTACATGACATCTCATGTATGTGTAGTTACATAAATACTCCTTTTCAAGTAGTACCATACTATGAGGCTACGCCCCTGTATCCCCTAACTTTTTTAGTTCATGTGGTGCATGGAGGGAAGTTTGGCTCACGCCACTCCACAGGGTTCACCAAACTTCCCTCTTTAAAGGTCCAGAATACGAACCAAACCCAACAGATTGTCAATTCTCTAATGAAGCTGGAAAGCAAGAAAATAGAAGGGCTTTATGATAACAACATACAAGTATACAACCGTGATGCATGGATTGTGAGTAGTTGTTTAACAAAAGTGCAGTGCTGAGTTTTCAGGATGAACATTGAGTCTGTCCTACAAATAATAATGGGAGTTTTCTTAGGAATAACTCGGGTTAAGGCCCTTGTTTCCTTGATAACATCTCCTGAAAATCCATATAAATCATGTGAAAGAAGAAACTGATATCCAAAATCTTCTGGAGTAGAGAATGAAGAGAAAGCTAGTAGTCCAAATTCAGTTATTATGGATTTTGCTGGTCAGAAACAGCTACTCCCTCAAATATGGCTAGGTATCTTGATGTATTATAGAAAGGCATGTTGAATCGAAATCCTTTATATAGTAGTCAGCTTCACATGGAGGAGCTGAAACCTTGGTTGTTGTCAACTAATTGAGAGGCAACTGCAAGCCCGGAAAGCATCTATTTAGATAGTCTTAGTAGTTTTTCAAACAAGAAAGAAGTCTACGGTATGTTTCTTGAACTTTAGTTCTTAAATATAGTATAACTCATTTTTCTTTTACCTTCAGGCATAGCATTAAGCGAAGCCTTCAGTATTTCATCTCAGGGATGACTTGTGTAGAGGAAACTGATTAGCCTACCATGTAAACATAAAAGTTCTGTTAAAATCAGATGCAATTTGTGATAGCTTGGAGGTACTAATTGAAGATTTGTTTTGACAGGACGCAAAAATTATATGCATACTCAACTTTCATCTATGCAGCATCAACAAGCAAGGTTGCTGACTAGTTTATAGGCAGTATCAGGTAATTTTTCATTTTTGGCTAATGTGCAGCCCTAACTTCCTGTATTTTATAGGAGGGTTACCGTTAAGTTGCATGTTCTTAGATTTCTTTGTCTTCGAATTTCCTGGCCTCAGACCTCGAGGCAAGAAGTCAAGGTCATCTCTAGATGCATGAATGCAGCAGCATAAACCCAAATTGTTGGTGAAGTAAAAAGATCCTGCAAGATTTTCTGCTCCTTATATAATCAGCTTATTCTGAGTCATCCCATGTGGTCTTTCTATTTATCAAGGTTGAAGAAGCAAACCAATGAATATGTAAGCACGAGCACACTTAATTTCTTAAAATAATTGCTTTTGACTAATGCAGCCTCAATTTGTTTTAAATGTGATGGGATGAAATGCAAGTTATTGGTATGTTTTAAGTATAGCAACATGCAGATATAATACATTGATTTTGTAGAAAATGATGCATAGAAAATCCTTTTATGGTGAGCTGTTCATGATGAACACAGTTGAAATTAAAATGATGAAATCCATAGTTTTATTCTCATTGATTAATGCATTTTATCTTATTCTCTCAAAAAACAACTACACATTTAGATTGAAGTATGCAAAACTCACTCCCATAAGCAAGTCGAAAATTAGCCCCCATAGTATGTGTGGTATTGAACTGAGGTTAAATACATAACTGTAAGTGAATTATTGAGTGATGCTCTTAGTAATTTGCTTCACACGGAGTTGGTGTGAATTTGCAGTCTCAGTAATTTTAGGTTATGATCCATAACTAACCAAAAAGTATACCAAGCACTTAGCAGCGTGGGAGATACTTTCTCCTAACTTGATATGAATGGAGACATCCCATGTGGAAGAAGTTCACTCTTCACACTTCACCATATTCCTTCCAAATTGTCATGCTTCTAACTTTACCTTTGCCTCCCATCTTGTTCTACTTCTATATTTTGGACAAAGAATAATGCTTGTAAAACCAGTTTCTAAGGTTCCGTCTAGATTTTTTTTATCATCTCTAATTGTTCAAGATCGTTATCGCATCCATCTTCAGAAGAATTACCAAAAGCGAGCACAAGTTGTGAAGGGTCCGAGTGATGAGTGATAATAGTGTTCCAAGTGATCCTTCGTCACCTAAATTGAGAAGATCCAAATCCATCTCAGAAAATGGTGCTTGGATTATTAACCTTTCATTGTTTTTTTCAGCATGAACAATGTAAAAGAGATGAACAAGACTTAAAATTCTACTTATTTACTTCTGTAAATTTGATCAGATTATATATAAATAAATGAATGCTACAAATGTTACAGGAGTAAATGGGATTCTAAACTTTAGAAAAAAGGATTCGTTTCATTTTCTATTTAATTTGACTTGGACAGTATCCTAAATTTTGGCAGTTTTTATTGTTTGGATTCATGTGATATACTAAACTTTGAAAGGGCTTGGTGTGCATTTATCGTTTTCTTACTTGATTTAATCGGAGTCATTCTTGATACAGTGGGTATAACCCGCACCGCAATGATTACATAACTATTAAGAGAGCAGTGATTACTTTATGTCCTGATGAGGTAACGATACAAGATAGTATGACTGATGATTGTTTACCATCATTTCTCAACATGAAACTCTACATTCTAATTCAACCTAAAAAAATTGAAGGGTAAATTCTGAATGCGCACCATATTTTACTAGTGAGGACCAGATTTCCCTATGTTGTAAATCACTTTACTATATAGTATGTGTGCGCATTTAGAATTTCCCAAATTGAAGGGAATGTGTTTTCTTTCCACTAACGTTAACTCTTCTAGCATCATCGCATCAAGAAGGATCTCAACATCAATCACTAGATGAAGAGCAATAAAAATTACATGAAGAATTGACAAGCAGAGAAATTTTATAATTACAGAAGTGACTGCATACATATAGAGCAGTTCTAGCATCATCCCCTTAATTGCCAATACAAAAACAAATCAGCAATCCAAGGGGAGCTTTATCATACTAAGTACACACAACCACTAAAACCTGGGGGGAAAAAAAGAAAGAAGACAAATTCTTGCAGCAACCTGCAGATGTCTAAAATCCCATCTGCAGGAGGCAAACCACCAACATCTTCATTTGAGAATGGACTCCCAATCAATCTCCACCGACGGGAACTTCTGCAACAAGAAGCTTTCCATTTCATCCCATGGCTTCTCCATAAAATCCAACTGCTGAATCTCACTCAAGCCACCCACCACCACATGGCCCTCCGTCTCCGCCTCTGACGATGAGGAGCCCCCCTCGGCCTCGGCCTCCTCCGACTTGCTGTCCACCTTCGCCTCTGCCTCCAATGCCTGCTGACTGTTACTGATCTTCTGCTTCCCTTGCTTCGGCGCACCGTCAAGGTTCTTACAGATGGCGTTCAGCTTAGCATCTACCGAAGAATGCAGCATCGGCCCATAATGCGAACCGTTCCGCCTGAGGACTGGGAAGTTGAGCCTGGCAAAATCGCCTCTCAGCTTGAAAGATGCTTTGTCATATGCCAGCGCAGCTTCCTCGGCAGTATCAAACGTGCCGAGCCAGAGACGGGTCCGGTTCCTAGGCAGCCGGATTTCGGCTACCCACTTGCCCCAATGCCGCTGCCGGACACCGCGGTAGAGCTTAGCTGGCTTTGCCAGCGGCAAGAGGGGCTTCATGGGCTGCGATCTGGGGCCAAGGAGCCTCCTTTGGCTGATGAGCTGCTGCTGCTGCTGGGGGTGAATGGGTGGCACTGCAGCAAACAGCTGGTCCTGCTGGAATTGGAACCGGGTTTGGATTTGTTGAATCTGAGCGGGACTTAGATTTGGTAAAGCAAACTGATTACTGAACTGATCAAAGTTGAGACTTTGACCATAAAGATTGCAACTTTGGTCATAAAGATTGAAACTTTGATCATAAAAGTTGGGATTTTGAGGAGTAAATGGAGAAATGTAGGAGGAGGAAAAAGAGGGAGCGGAGGTTGAAGCACCGCTTTTGATAAAAGGCTGCAGTGCTATCATGAGCTCACCATGGACAGAGTCAACTGCGCTATTACTACAATTATTTTTTTCGTACATATCTATAGCTGTGGCCATTATCTTATGCAAAAACAAAGAAGTGGCCCTTCATGAAACCTTAACAAAGAGGTTACACAAAAAAACTGAGTAGCCTCTTTCAATCTATTTTAAAAAAAAAAAAAAAACCAAAAAAAAAAGGAAAAAAAAAATCAATTTTTTTGAGGGTGAGAAGAAACAAAACCCTCTAGAGGATCAAAAACCCAGATAAAAAAAAGGGTCTTGGTCTCTCTATTGTCATGTCCAAATAAACAAACAAAAAAAAGGAATAGGTAGAAAGAGAAACAAGATTTGATTTTTTTTTTTTTTTTTTTTTTTTTTTTGAGAAAAGGGATTAGAGCACAAACCTTTGTTGTTGATCTCTTGAGCGAAGGGGGTCTCTCAGCTTTACCAGATGGGTTGGAGCTTTCTGAGTGGAATCTCTCTCTCCCTCTCTAACCCTTCACTCTTGAAGTGAGAGGAGAGGTGAGAGGGGGATTAAATAGGCCCACAACTCTATCTTAATCTCTCAATTAATCTGCCTAAAACTTAATTAACTTAATAATCTCGTCGTCTGCACCTTCCAGTTAGCTCACGTGCTCATCTCGCAGCCAATGGAATATTGACACGTTCGTCCTAATCTCTTGATGACTGGCTGGTGTCCTGTTGGACGCTGGCAGGTGCCAGCGGGAGGACACGTGTTAGGATGATATTGGAAGATACACTGGTTGACCCTGAAGGGTGGGTAATTATGAGGGGGTGTGGGCTTAAAAGCTTGCGTGGCTGAAGGCTTAGAAGCTTGTTTTCACTGCTTGAAATGTTTTTTATCACTACTTTAAATGTTCTTTGATAAAATAGTAAATAGAAATTATTACATGGCAACTTATTTTTAATTATTTCTCCCTTCCACTTTTTATTTGGAAGAACTTTAAAAAGTAGTGCATCAAGTTATAAAATTATTTTTTTATTTATTTGTCATTATTATCATTAAAAATTATACTTTTATATATATAAATCTAATAAATTATTATAAATCTAATTTTATTTAATCAATTTAATAATATTTTCTTTACTTCCTAAAATATTTCTTTCAAATATTAGCAAACAAATAAAAAAAGAAGTCTCTTCTTCTACTTCCATATTAAAACTTACTTTTTAATTTCTTCTTCATTTCTACTACTTCCAATTAGCCAAACACATCCTTAGTAACTGGAAACTGGGAAGTGGTTATTTGGTGTAACTGAGTACGTGGCAGTGGTCTCCATGTTGTTGAGTTCTCTGCTGTGTTGTGGGCGGAATATGTCAAATTGTCTGCGAAGATCACAAGGTTGAAATAGTTAATAAATAACTACTTTTAAAAAAATTATTTACGATTATTTTTTAAAAATTATTATAAACTATTATATTTCTTATTTCAGATATTATGAACTATTATATTTCTTATTTCATAGCTGATGCAAGACTATAGGATGTATAGGTATATTAGTCAATTCCGAAGTTTAGTCGGTGTAGGAATGATATCCGTAGTAGTGGTATGTTAGAAAGAAGATCTGATTAGGGTAAGGATGAGTCAGCTAATATAAGTAGTCATGTATATTGTATCGACTCTTAGCAGAAGTATTGCGAGTATTCATTCATAGGAATTACGTAGCTGACAAAATATAGAGTGACCCATGACTGACTTCCAATAAGAAAATATTGAAGTCCATCATACTGTGCATGTAAGCATTGTCATCTCTGTATTTGTGATATGTTCAAAACTTATTTGCTCCTATATTCATGCACTAGACATGCGTGCGGTGTGCATGCATGAATGCATATACGTTAGCTTGAGTTGTAGTCCATTATACAAAGAGAATAATGGAAAGGTGTCGTTGTCTCACATAAGTTACATGAGCTCCAATCAACTTCAACTATCTCTAATAATTATTTTTGAGAAGTTACATGAGCTCCAATCAACTTCAACTATCTCTAATAATTATTTTTGAGTTCACTCTTTTGGATTGTGATCTTGACCTTCTAGGATTCACAGATACCTAATTTATTCAGTTTTAGTTTTGATTTGATCTTCTATTAATTAGACACAAAAATTAACGATTTTCAGTAAATACAATATTTTGTATCCACTTAATAAAAAGGCAAATTAACTTCAAAACTCTTGAAATTTGATCCTTAAGAAGTTAAAAAAATATAGATCATAATTCAAAAAAAATGGAAAAAATAATTGAATTAGTACATTTTTACCACTGACTCACGTAACTTGTCTAAACTCGTGGTTTTTATATACAATCCTTTGTATATGTATGTATGTATATGGGATTACTATAGGTTAGTTGCTTGCTGAGGAAGATTTCCATAAGCTAGCAGTAAAAATATAGCGATTTAATAATTTTTTTCAGATTTTTTTTAGAATTAGGATCTTTACTTCCTTAACTTCTTTAAGAGCAAATTTCGTGAATTTTAGAGTTCATGATTTACCTTTCGATGAGACCAAATCAAAACTAAAAGCA